>OZ010723.1:6485072-6585072 GCA_963932345.1 Ophion ventricosus
CCCCCCCCCCCCCCCCCCCGCTTCTTTCCGTTTCTTACGCGAATACATGATACAACGAAGTTGTCGTCACCGGAAGTTACGAGTCGGGTTCCTCTAACTTCCGGTGACGTTGCCAGTCGGAAGTGCAACGATCGTTTCTGCGTCGATTTTTCTTATCTGGCACGCGCGATTCGACTGGCGTTTCCGGGTTTCTCCATCGTCCTGAAATTCTCCCCCGACGAGGGACTTTCGAGTCTTGTTTTCGGCCTGAGGTCTATTCTGGAATCGGAAGCGACAATTTTTTTTCAGCAAATCCGCCGCAGAACTGATAGGAAAGACTGTGACTTGTGGCTAATTGATGAGGAAATCGACTGATGACGTCGTACTGCGGTATACTTTCTCCATTCACTCGCAACCTGATGTCGTGACGCAAGGATTTTATATATGTGTACACGATGGATCATTTATCGCGTTTTGTGCACTGTTGCAAGATGAACTGTTTTTGTGCAACACGGTATGAAGAAAAAAAATTGTCACTGATGCATTTATAATTGGACAAATGGAATTTAATAATTCTATTTAAAAAAAAAAAAGTTTTTTTAGGAGTGTTTCGTATTTGGAATTTCTCTATCTTCATTCTGCTCAACTCAAAATGATATATTGATATTTTTTCAGAATGTCCCATTTTTCTTGGCACTCATCACGAAATACGCTATATTTTTTGTTCGAAGAGAACTTGAAAAACCATTAAATATCATATTTTTTTTCGGTTGCAAACTCTCCGCGCCGAACCCTTAAGAAACACATCCTGTCTATAAAGAAAAAGATTACTTTGGATCCATGAAATTCGCGTAATGTTGGCTATTAGGACACCTGGCAGTTTTGAGAACGATGCAGAAATTTGTTAGGGATACCTAAGAATTCCGATCAGATCCCGATCGGGATATGATACGGATTCCCTAGAAGAGGTAGCCTCATCAGAATCCAGATGGCGTGCACTACCTAGCACAAGGCGGAAACGTGGTAGCAAGAATTTCAAATACGTATTAAATACATTTTTCTTAGAAAATTCAATACATATTTTCTTAGTTCGAATGATCTCCATTTAATTTAAATATAATTACATCGAATAAATAACCTATATCATTTTTCTCCAGGAAATATACGTCTTTCAAGGTCCGTATATTGTTTTTTTCGATTTCTCAAATTTAATGTAAACATCTTTGTTCGAAATTCTATTATTAGAATATATAAGTTTTGACACTTATACAATAACACCAATTTTTACCTAATCTTTTTCAGAACCAGAACACGTCAAACCTCTCCAGCTGACACGGATCGGTATCTCCTGGTGATTTTTGCAATAATCCCTGAGATCCGATTCGATATCGAACTAGATCTTGTTCTAGAAGTTCGGCATTCTAGCCTGGATCCTATGCAAAGTTTCTATTTGGATTCTGACTAAAGTCCTTAATAGTTCCGGATTAGGATCCTGGCTGGAATCCAATTTGCGAGCGTTACATTTCGCTCCCGGATCCGATCCGATGTCCGACTGGTTCCCGATTGAAAAACCAGGATCCTTGTCCAAATCAGACTGTATCCATTACAATATTTCTGCAATGGATCCTCAACATTTTTCCGAACGAATCGTTGACTCTGAGGTGGGATGGCCTTTGAAATTATCTTTGATATCTAAATATGCTTTTTACATATTTCGATATGTACTTATGCACACTTTAAGGTGATCTTAAAGGGTTACGTGGGTTCGAAAATTTCAAAAAAAAATCCATTTTTTTAAATTTTATTATCCAATAGTACAATATGTCTAGAATATTCTCTCAAAGTTTTAAGTCAATCGGAGTAAAAGTCTAGGCGAGAGAGCCTTTGGGAATTCTCCCCGTTGGGAAAGACCGGCCGGGAGCGCCGCAGGTATACGCATTTTTCTCAAAACACTATTTTATAAGTCGGTGGACACGATTTCTCAAAAACTAATGCACCGATCTTATGGAAATTTTGCACACTTCTTCAAAATAGCATTGACTAATGATTGAACCAAGGTTTTTTTCGATTACAACTAATTTTACAAGGCTATACGTAGTGTAAATTGTACCAAAAATTGAACTATTTTGCATACAACTCTGTCAAAAATTCAACTTGCATTTTTTTTTAACCCTTCGTTCAATCACGAGCTATACTTATCTACTAACAGAACAAAATTGTTTTTTTTCAATTTCAGATAAAGCTATCATGAGTTATCCTGACCACCACGAGGACAGTTTTTTTTGAGGGGTCTCCGGAAACCAGGTCCCACCGGCTGAATTTCCCAAATTTTGGATGAATTTTTTTTTAATATTGTTGAAATGTTGCTCTTTCATGTGCTTAACATTTTGAATAAAATAATTTATATATTATATTTTAAAAAATTGAGAAAATATGCTTTTTTTGGCTTCGAAACCCACGTAACTCCTTAAAGACATTGTGGCTTACATAATGTTGAGTATGAAGACAATCGACTACTTTGACGGCGGTCTTCGAAGTTAAACGTCTTCAAAATCATCTTTCCTTAAATATAAACGTATATACATACCAACACACACATACGTTTACGCAGTGAGACGCATAGAGAGAGAGAGAGAGAGAGAGAGAGAGAGAGATAGAAAAAGTGTCATAGCCATCAGCGATTCTACTGTAGGATGCATCAACCGCGAACACACAAAGGCGACGAGGCATCGCATTACTCGCTGGAAAGAGCCACGGAACGTGTAAGATAGGAAACTGGGTTAAGGGTGTGGTTGAAAGCCCGAGCTTGAGAAAACTTCGAGAGCGAGGCTGGAAATATTGCACTAGGAGTCGAAAGTGGTGGCCCGAGAGTTCTCAACAATTGAACTTTGTTGGGTATAAGAAGGAAGATCGCGTATATAAGAGACGAGAAGGAATCTTGAATTCCAGAAAAACCTGTGCCCAACATCTGTTCTCGAAGTCAAGTTATTTTTTCTTGTTTTTTTTTGTTTTCTTTTATTAGACAAGCATTTTTACGGCTGACTCGATGAGATTCGAGTGTTAGGACACGTCGAGCATATGCAATTTGTTCAACGACGATCCAAACGCGAGATTTTTCGTTAGCAGGTTCCAATTTTGTTTCTTCGATTTGAAATTTACGCGGAGATTGATTGGACTAGTAAATAGAAGCTTGGCAAATACGTAAATAAAGAATAATCGTGGGTACAGATAACTTACGTAACAACTGGATCTTGAAACCGAGAAGAAATGAGCCATAATACGATAAAGCTGATACTATGCATAAAGGGTGTCATAAAGTGACCTGACATTTTACTTCATTAATAAAACGTATTATTTATTTGAAAAGTACGAATATTTTTATTTTAATATAACGTACAAACATGGAAATTATGTATAGAACACAATATCCGATAAACGACCGCCACGTCCCTGTTTGCAAAAGTTCAATCCTTTGACTTAATTTTCAATAACATTTTGGCATAATTGCGGACTAATTTCATTAATGTCCAATTGTTTCCTTGAGCTCCGGAATGGTCTGTGGATCATTGACATACACTTTTCCTTTCAGAAAACCCCAAAGAAAGAAGTCCAATGGCGTCAAATCGCACAATCTTGGTGGCAAATTCACATCGCCGCGGCGCGAGATAACTTCGTCTGCAAATAACTGCATTGTTTCACATTGCATTTTTACAATTTCTATGCGTTTCTCAATACTTCCTGATGCCAGTTTTCAAAGATTAGTACTCTATGTTGACAACAACAAAAAAATGGTGCGCAATTAAATATGTCAGGTCATTTTGAGACACCCTTTGTAAAGAGAGAGAATGAGAGAGAGAGAAAGAGAGAGAGAGAGAGAGAGAGAGAGAGAGAGAGAGAGAGAGAGAGAGAGAGAGAGAGAGAGAGATCTCAACCAATTGAAAAAATATATACATCCGTAAACTGTAGGAATAAATGATGATCCTGAAGTTCAAATAATGAAAATTCTCTACGAGTCCATTAACCGCGCTCCTTCCACTATAAAATTATTGCCCGTTATTAGTCACGAGTACGAGCTCGCTTAGTCTCCTGTTATTCCTTTCTTCTTTGTCTCTCTCCCTCCACAGGCAATTATTGCACACGCGCATCCCTTTGTTGCTAAAGTACATACAATTCTATCGTAACGGCGCGGGATAGGATACGAAACGGGCGAAATTGAAGCTGCTGTGAAAAAGCCCGGTGGATGAAATAGCCACGAGGTGTATATAGAAAGGTCGACAAGCCGAACACTCGCGAAAAAAGAGGATCGTCGTCCTCGTGCTTCTTACATATCGCGATCATTGCGAATGTTGTCGCGGCGTACGGTAAAAGTATGAAAACCGAAAGAAAAATAAATAGCCGAATGACGGAAAGAACTCTGGGCCCACACGTGGAAATGACGTATTTCCTGTCACGTAAATGGGACGATTGACTGCACAACGAGCGCTTCTGGCTTTACCGTAGCCAGTTTTTTGTTGTTTTCTGACGGAGGCCTAGAAGGGGCCTGACAACAACTGCTTTTGATCGCAATCATATTCTTTTGTTAAATCAAATTTCACATGTTAGTCAGTACCAGTGCAAAAATTTCTTCGGGATTCCCCTGTTCCGATCGGATCGCGATCGGGATATGATACGGATTCCCTAGAAGGGGTATCCTCATCGGAATCCAGATGGCGCCCACTACGTAACACAAGGCGGAGACGTGGTGGCAAGAATTTCAAATACGTATTAAATACATTTTTCTTAGCAAATTAAATACATATTTTCTTGGTTCCAACAATCTCCATTTCATTTAAATATAATTACTTAGAATAAATAAACTATATCACTTTTCTCCAGAAAATATAAGTCTTTCAAGGTCTATATAATGTTTTTTCGAATTTTTAAATTCAATGTCAAGAATTTTGTTCGAAATTCTGTTATTAAAATATTTAAGTTTTGATAGTTATACTGTAGCACCAATTTTTACCTAATCTTTTTCAGATCCTTGAATAAATGATTTTAAAAAACGCCAATAATGTCCAATTTAAAAAGATGCATCAAATGCATGAGCTAAAGGTAGATTTATTTAAATAAAATTAAATAAAATGAATCGATTATTTTACTTTAATTATTTTGGATTAATTTTTTTCTGGTGGGGGGGGCGGGAGGGCACTTTTTAGGGAGCCGTGCGCACTCCAGTCCCCACCTGGCTACGCCAATGGCCCCTAGTGGTGATTCGTGGGACCTTCGAAGGGTATGCAAATGGCGAGCGTTCCTCCCCGCACTTCCTGTACATTGCCATATTGCTTTCCCTTCTTCTCACTGCGACTGGCACGAATTCGTGATACCCCCCGCTGCAAAAAAAAAAGAGAAAGAAAAACCGGGTCGCCGAGGAGAATCGCGCGTGTATTCCCAGGCGGCGAAAAAAAGAATGGGATGAAACGAGAAAAGCGCGAGAGCGGAAGTCGAAAGAGGCGAAAGGAAAGCTCGTATACAGGTGAAGAGCCTGTTCGCGGGGAAAAAGGCCACCGAGAGTAAGTAGTCCTTGCCCGGATGGATATCGGATGACGGGGACAAAAAAAAGAGAGAGAGAGAGAGAGAGAGAGAGAGAGAGAGAGAGAGAGAGATAAAAAGGTAGAGCCGCGCGATCGTCGTGAACGATGACGTGAGACCTCTCGAACCAAGAGTGCCCGACGTCGCTCTTTGTTTTCTGATCTTATTTTCTGAAAACAAAACCGGGATAAAAGAGACCGAAAGGGAAGAGTCTTTTCGACCCTTCGCTCCTTCTACCCGCAACTTCCTCTTGCGCGCACCCCTGACCGTCAACTACCTACGATATCCATTTTGTTTTTCACCCCGGGGAATTTGTCTTTACTCCGTTATGCTCTTACGAGAAAATAGAAACGAAGAGATGCTCCGACACACACACACACATACCCACACCCACATAGAGAAAAAAACTCAGTGGAAAACGGTTGCTAATGAATTTATAATTATTAGATCGAGCAAACCGAAAGTAGCAAAAGTTGTGTAAATCCGGCGATATCTTGTATTAATTTTCGATTTTCGTTTGTCAAGTTCTTTTTTCATTCAGAATATTTTTTTTTCGTTTCCGATACCTTGAGCAATTAATTTTGAAAAACACTACCGAAAGCTAATGCACTAATGAAAGAGACATCAATGATTTAAAATTACTCGACTACCTTTTATGGAAATGGACAACGAGTCTTATGAAAATGTAGTCGTCTCGACTTTTTTACAGCATTCGTGTAGTTTTAGAGGGTATATCATCATCATCATCATCATCATCATCATCATCATCATCATCATCATCATCATCATCATCATCATCATCATCATCATCATCATCATCATCATCATTATCGATTAATCGTTATATAATAATATTATTATATAATATATACTATTAATATTATTATATAATATATAATATTAATATTAATATAAAATAAATTATATTAATCGATTTAATGATACTGACATTGCCACGAGAACATTAATTGCTACGCTTGTAAAGAATAAAAGAACTTAAAAAAAAACTAAAAATTCAACACTAATTCGCAATAATCACAGATCGAACAGCGTGCATCACTGGATGCGCCTTCTATAGCGAAAAACTGTTATTTCTCCTTTGACATAGACATTATTTATTGTTATGGTGTATTACAGATCATAGTTGTACAATTAAATGTCAGAAAAAAAACTATTTATTTTGAAGAATATTTACATTAACTTTCAAGTTAATACACGAGAGGAATTAAATTTTCCATACAAACTTTTACACCCCATTTCCCCCCATTAACAGTTGATTTCCGAAAAATCCTTTCTCAGTGCATCTCTACATCTTCTAGGGAACATATCTTCGAAACCTCATGTTTCCGTTTCCCGGCTTAGGCTTCGCGTTATCGATATGTCAGCCAGTCAGTCAGTCACGGAACTTTTATATGTATAAACAGAACGTTTTTTTTTTCTCGTGGCACAAAGGTTGGACGTTACAAGAAATTTGCTGCGCAAATTCATACTGCAGGGTAATATACGTGAGGCGTATGCGAGGTGAATCGATGCCGGACCATTCGCTTGGCTTATCTACTAGCTACATGTGTTTCGTTCGTTTTTGCGCCGCACCGAAACGCCCCCTTCTCCTTGAAACTCCGATCCGTCCAGGACCGAAAAAAGGGGATCGGGAAAAAAAATAAGTTTTCATCCCCGCATGGATTTAAAGTCTCCATTCCGAATTAGGAGTTTCCCCACTAGCTGTGGGAGGAGAGCAGGTTTTTTTTTGGGACTTAAAGGCTCCGCTGGTAGAACGCAATAGGAACTTTTTTCGAATGCAGTTTGTAGAAAGTGCTCGAAGAACTTGACGGTACATTGACGTAACAGCTGCGAAAGACAAGAAGAAGGAGGAGGGGAAAAAATTCTCTTGGCAGCCTGACGGTGCGACCTTCGCTCGTGTGCTTTGGTGAAAGAGATCGAGGGAGAGAAGAGGGCAAGGGGAGGAATAATAAGAGCGAGGCGGGGGAGGAAACAGAGGGATGAAATGAGAGGAGACCGAGCCTCATCGCAGACGCGAGAGCTTTCGAATAACCAAACTCGCGAGGGAGCAGAGAGAGAGAGAGAGAGAGAGAGAGAGAGAGAGAGAGAGAGAGAGAGAGAGAGAGAGGCTATTATTGCTATAGACACTCGTCGTCGCTTGTTGTCAACCTCGTTCTCTTTACTCTCTTTCTCACTTCTTCTTCCTCGTTATACTTTCACTCTCAGCCTTGCCTGCCACTTTTATCTTTCCTTAACTACTCCACCCCCGTGCGCTCTCCTTTTTCCATATCCGTTCATTTTGCGCGATGTAGAACAGTACGGAAAAAAAAGAAGTTTCCCTCGAGACGACGGAAAAAAGGAAGCCACTCGAAACTAGGCACTCGAAAAATCCTAGAAATATTGATTTTTTTTTACGTGGAATAAGGTGACAGGCAAAATTTGGCGGATTGGTCGAGATCTTCATTTCGATCGGCTCCATGTCTTTTTTTTCTAGTGGAAGTGTCAAACCGATTTTAAGGTCAATGCCACTCGAATGGCAACCCTTATTTTAGAACCATGCCTTCTGCTTTTTTTTTTGTAAAACAGAAACAATGACGTTGGAATGAACCTTGAGTTGCCAAAAATATAATGAATTTCTTTTAGCAAGTGAATAACAATTTTTATCGAATAAGCGTTTTTAAAGTATTCTATTAGCTGCACCACGTTTTAAGCGAGGACACCACTCTGACGGGTCAAAGAAATCTTTTTTTCTTGCATTTTTATAAAGTAAACATATTTAAGGGAATGTGAGAAAACTTTCAAGTTGAAGTTTTGAACATTGACCAAGTTCCAGACGATTTAGTGAGAGCAGGTAGCCCAACGAAACACGACTGACCCATAACTCATAGCCAGAATCATAACTCTAGCTTTAATTATCCGATTTTCAATGAAAAAACCCAACATTTCCCTTATTGCAATAGCTAAAGTTGCACGTAACCGTTTTTTTTCTTCTGAACTTTGGTATTTTTTAAGCCGCCGAATATAAGTGAATTTTTTTTCGAAAAACGGCTGCGCAGAATCGAAAATACATTTATATACATTATAAAACTTTTTTATTTTTATTCTTTAGGCCAACCATTGTCGAGTTATCGATCCGGTCATTGGACCACATTTTTTACACAGAGGCTCTTTATACCTCAATAACTTTGTTCATTTATAAATAAAAATGTACACGAAATACGTTTAATATATGCTCAATAACAAACCTTTTTTTTCCAAATCCCAAATAAATAATCTGATTGGCAAAAAAAACGGAAACACGACAATTTTTTGGCCCGTCACAGTGGTGTCCTCCCTTAACCCTTTAACGGCTGGTGGGACATATACGCACCACCTACTTTGAAAAATCGCAACTTCCAGAAAAATGAACATATCGACATCGTTAAGGTCGCATTTTGAAGATGAAGGATGCATCTAATCATGAAAAATTCGGCAAATGCAAGGGTTCCACCCCTTCAGTTTCACACCCTGTCAAAAAGTGAGAAAATTGCGAAAAAATGAGAAATGAACATAACTTTCAGGCAAAATTTTTTTCAGAGTCGCGATCTCAAGTGTGCGCTTGCAAATAACATCGAAAATTTGTAGCAAAAAGGCCCGGACCAAAAACCACCCATAACAGTAATAAAACATCGATAACCACCCCTAGCAATTGTGATACGCCCAATAATGCACTTCCATTGATGTTCAGTTCATATAAATTTTTGAAAACACATGAAAAATTTGTAGCAAGAAAATCTGACTCGAAAACTACCCCCAACAGTAACAAAACATCGAATTATCCGTAAGTCCTTCAGAATATGCTTATGTGTTCTGGAACACTCATATTTCGATTCAGATCATGATAAAATAACAGAAAATAAGATGATAACATTTTAATCATTGGGGAGGGGGTGAATTTATCTCAATTGAGGGGTTCATAAGGGTTGATTGATCCGTAAGTTCTTCAGAATCCCACTACGTGTTCTGGAATGACTTTGCCTCAATTTCTGGCAGAAATAAACGATGGGAAATGAAATTAAGATGTTTTCAAGCGATTGAGGTGATTTTTTCAGTTGGGGGTAGTTTCCGAGGGTAGAAAAATTGTCGAATAATTTTTTTTCTCACATTGGGTACTCATGAATTCAGATTCGCCATGTACCAACTTTGCCAAACGCTCCAGAAAAACTCAGCTGTTAAAGGGTTAAGGCGGGATATACAATTACAACGATAAAAAAATCGAAAAGCAAGAAGAAATGAATTAATGGAAGAAAATAAACTTTACGAAAAAGCTGAAGGCTTATTATATGGGCCTCGCATCGCTAACTAACCCGTAAGTGATTTCAATCGTTCGTTTTTTACGTGTCAAAAGTTTAAACGTGTTTTTCTCAAAACAGCATTTTCGAAATTGGCATGAAGGATTACGAAAAACTTTTAAGCCGATTGAGTTGGAGCTTTGTAGAAATATTGACAACATCATTACATTCTAGTCGCCGAGAATTGTTTTTGAAAAATTAGAAAAAAAAAATACTTTTTTAATCCAAATTTGACAGCAATTTAGCGTGAAATTTTGATTTTATTTTTCAATGCGTGACATTCTCAAAAATGTGCATCTTCTTCATTTTAATTACTGTCAAATAGAAAATATACACGTTCTAACGGAATAAAAGATTTTTTTGCAGATCAAAGTCTACGAGATATATAAATATACTAAAAAAGTTTACCTACAGTTTGATAAATGTGGAATAAATATTTTTTACTTAAAAAATCCCTTAAAATTGCCGATTTTTTTCCCGTCTAAATGTATATCCTGCCTTAAAAAAAATTTCATTAGCCGCATAAAATGTTTTCATGCGATTTTTTTTTAATCGTTACGCGCCTTTGCAACGTCTCCTTCCCGGAGACGTCTAATTTCCACTGACTCGACCTCCACATTTATATTCTACGAGGTTTCTCCTACAAACCTTGTTTGTTTTTTCGTGCTTTCCGTGAAATTGTACGGAATACGAAAAGGATAAGCATCAATTTTGCGAAACATTTTTTTTTAAACGATACAAAGTGTAAAAAAAGCCGCAATTTTGCGGCCTCGAAGAAATCCTCGAGGTTCCTCGGAGATAAAAAAAATACGTGTTGGCGAACGATTGCAATCCGCACGTAGACATTCCAGGATGTACAAGCTGCAGTACAGGGTTAAATCCCCTGGAAGGGACGCATCGCGTGTAGGTTCAGGTGAAGCAAGTGACGTTGAGAGGATGACAACCTGCGGACTCGTCAAGTCGTCACTCTCGATTCCAGTCGCATCTGTGCACGCGTTTACCAACACACGTGCGAGGGGGTCAGCTTCACGAAGCACACCAAGCCTCATTGTTCGTCACGCGTAGTAGTCCTGACTGGTCCAAGCGAAGCCTTCGTTCTCGCGCACACGCGTTACACGTACGATGACACCCTTCGCTCACCGGAGCCGCAAATACTCCGAGGTCTCATCCGTGTCAACACCCGTTCCCATATACTCTTCCCTTCTCTCCTTTCATCCCCTCGCTTTCGACTACCCCGCGATTTTACCCGAGTGTCAATGTCCGCCCACGAGTGCACGATTATGCGCCTATGCGACGGCAGTAAAGTTACAATGAAACTGTACGATGTTGAAGTTTGCATCGTTGGAACGCAATGGAAATGATATTTCTTCATTTGCTGAAATTTCTTTCGTTTGCAAATTTTAGGAACGAAAATGTCTCGACAATCTTTTAATTTGCTTATTTAAAAGTCTACAATCAAAATTTGCAAAAAAAAATGTAATATTGGAGTACAAATAAGTCTCGGACGTTTTTTTATAAAAAAAATAGGCATTTATTGTGAAAGAACGATACTTTATGTTTTATTCAAAGTATTGTCCATCGCTAGCCATCGCTACTCTTTGCCATCTTTTTGGCAGCATGTGGATACCGTGGCGGAAGAACGCTTCATGTTTTGAGGCTATCCACAAATCGACCCAATTTTTGGTACCTTCATATGATGTGAAGTGCTGCTCAGACAGGCCGTGCGTCATCGATTGGAATAAATGATCGTCAGAGGGAGCAATGTCTGGTGAATACGGCGGGTGGGGTAAAACTTCCCAATTGAGTATTTCCAAGTAGGTTTTGACCAGCGCCCCAACATGTGGACGAGCATTATCATGCAGGAGAATGATTTTGTCGTCTCTGGAGTAGTAGTGGGCGCGTTTTTCCTTGAGTGCTCAGCTCAATCTCATCAATTGTGTTCGGTAGAGAGCCCCAGTAATGGTTGCGTTCGGTTTGAGCAACTCATAATACACGACACCAAGCTGATCCCACCAAATACACAACGTGTGTTTTTTTTCCATGAATATTCGGCTTGGCTGTCGATGTTGAAGCATGGCCAGGTGGTCCCCATGATTTCCTCTTCTTTGGGTTATCGTAGTGGATCCATTTTTCATCACCAGTGACTATAGGATGCAAAAAACCCTTTCGCTCATGCCTGGCAAGCAGCATTTCACATGTGCAAAATCGGCGTTCAACGTTTCTCGGCTTCACTTCATATGGAACCCAATTTCCTTACTTTTGAATCATTCCCAACGATTTTAAACGATGTAAAATTGCTTATTGAGTCACTCCTAATGTAAGTGCAAGTTCTTCTTGCGTTTGGCCCAAATCTCCCTCCAATAAGGCTTCCAATTCCGCGTCTTCGTACACTTTCGGCCTTCCGCTACGTTTTTTGTCTTCGACGTCAAACTCACCGTTCTTAAACTTTTGAAACCACTCACGACAACTTCTCTCACTTAATGCAGCCTCACCATATGCTTCTACAAACAATCGATGCGCCTCAGCTGCAGAGTTCTTCAAATTAAAGAAGTAAATCAAAAGCTCCCGCAAATGACGCTTATTAGGCTCAAAACTCGACATTTTCAAGGCATTTTCAAGCCATGCTGCATTGACCAGAGAAAATGATAGTCGGATAGGGCCAAGTCTGGTGAATATGCCGCGTGCGGGAGAACTTTCCATCCCAAGTTCAAGAGGGTCTTCTGAGTCACGCGCGCAACGTGAGATCGAGCGTTGTCAAGCAGCAGTATGACTTGCTTGCTTCCTTGCCCAATAAATAGCCTTTTCTGATCAAGTTCTTCGCTCAGTTTGTTCAATTGTCGGCTGTAGCGTTCCGCAGTCACCGTCTGACCAATTTCCAGGAGTACGTAATAAAGCACACCCTTCATATCCTGTCCAGGGCGCGGCTGGTCACTTAGATCGAAATCACCACTTTTAAAACGTTTGTACGAATAATTACACGTTTCATAAGACACAACGTCGGCACCAAGAACACTACAAATTGATTTCCGTGCTTTAGAAGCATTTTTTCCTTGTTGGAATCCGTATAAAATGCAGTGCCGAATGTGCTGTTTATCAGTTGCCATCGTAAACTCTGCTATTCTGAGAGGTTATGTAACTCACGTAGACTTGTCGTTCGGTGTTCTAAAACCTTGCGTCCGATCCTTTCAAAACCACAAAAGACCGCGAAAATATTTCTATTTTAAATATAATTTTAAGCTCGAAGAAAAAATCTGTAAAAATTAAGTCATACACGTAATAATTTAACAATAATAATCATTGGTGCTATGATCCTGACAAAAGTCAATGCAATTTCCACAGTGTCGACATCGATCAACGTTATCACGGTCGATAGCCGCTTTTGTAAAGTTGGCGAGGAACTTGTCGCGATCGTGGCAACGATCCAAGGTCACTCGTGCGAGAGTAACGCGCGATCCAACGTTTACCGAAGAAGTCAAGTTCGCGCGTTCAAGCAAATAAAAGAGACCAGTGCATTATAGCACACGGCAGCAAGATTTCCTCCAGAGACGTTCGTCTATCTCGCGTGTATCGTCGCCCATACGGAACTTTATCACGCATAGCGATGGCGTAAGAAAAAAAAGAGAAGAAAAAAAAAACGTGCCGATCGATCCTCCCGTTGTTCACAGCGAGAGAAGGAAAAAAAAAAGACAAAACGAGAAAACGAGAGACGAGGGAGAGCGCGAAAGTGGGTGACGAAGAGCCACGAGAGGTCGTAAAATGGAGAAAAAAAAATAATAGAAGGGGAAAAAATTCCTCAAGGTGCTCGAGAGGATATAAGGAAAAAAAGGATAGGGGCGGTGGGAAAAACAGCTTTCTATAATGTTCGGAAGCTTCGTACGAGACATACCGCCAACATTCACGGGTTTCAACATTTTGTCACGTTTCTGCCCCCCCCCCCACCCTTTTTATGACTCTCTCTCTTTCTCTCTCTCTCTCTCTCTCTCTCTCTCTCTATCTATCTGTTTTTCCAAGCCCCTTAAAACCCGCGACCGTATGGCGATATCGGCGACTTGCTTTCCGATAAAAAAGTTTCGCAATCTTTCCTTAATGCCCGGCGGTGAAAAATTCGCTCTTCCGTTTTCTGTTTTTTCTTCCTAGCCACGACTGCATGTCCCCCACCGCGATTGCGTTACGAAAATAAAATTCGCCCCCGTGTTTTCCTTTTTTGTTTTTTTTTTTGCCGTACAAGCCCTTCGAACAAAGCTGGTCCGCGTATTATTTTTTTTTTCCAAGCCCTCGGAGATCAACTGCTCGACGGTACGTCGTTCGTGCCACTTCGTCTTGCCCTATGCGCTTGATCCAGCGGACCGGAAACACCGAACCCGCGGATCAATCACACATATATTTTTTTCTTCTCTTTTTGCCGTTCGAGATATAAATTCATGGTTGGTCATTTCGTGTGCCCGTTGCCACGATTTTTTTTCCGCACCGATTCGAGTTCGCGACAAGGTAAACAGCGACGCGAGGAATATTCCGAGATTCAGTGGAAAAGGTGTGTTCATGGGCAGACATGGCGGGATGTTTCTGTTTTTTTTTTTAATTCTCCTTCCGCGACAAATAGGGAGACCAAAAAATATACTCGTAAATAACACTCGGAGATAAATAACATTCTATTGATATTAACGTTAAGGGGTAATATTTATACTTGAAGTACGCTGTCGAATAAAATAATCATAATTGAAATAAAAATTGAAATAAAATAATCACAATTGAAATAAAAATTGAACTAAAATAATCACAATTGAAACAAAAATTGAAATAAAATGATCATAATTGAAATAAAAATTGAAATAAAATAATTATAATTGAAATAATAATTGAAATAAAATAATGAAATATATTCCTCTTTTGCTCGCAGTGTATTTTTATTTTATTTTCGGTAAAGCGAAACTTTTGCGATTGTTTTTTTTTTCCACCCACTCAATTTTCGCTTCGCGACGCATCAAATTGTGGAATGAACAGTGAAACGTGTATTCGTTCGATCGTGCCGTTGAAAAATGAGCGTCTTGAGCGTCGTCGCCACGACACGAAATTTTTCGTCCAAGAGTTTTCTCCGAGTGACGTTTGCGCGAAGAATAATGTCGAGGCTTTTCAATGGTCGTAGGCTTCGGGCGTGTATATAAATTGTATTCATCAATCTTTCTTCTTTTCCCTCTCGCACTCTCTTGTTCCCGCCGTAACTTCCATTTTTCCTGATCGTTCGTCAACCCACTGCGGCCGTCAACGTTGAGTATAACCACGAGTAAAAAAAAAACGGGGTGTGCACGAGACGAGAGGAGTAACACGTTGAAGGAGTTTACGCGTCGCGGTATCGTTTACAAATTTTCACCCTTTCTTCATTCCCCGTTATCCCAAACGGATCCAAGAACTCGGCATCACACTTTTCTCTTTTACGACCACCAAAGACAATCGAAAAAAAAAACAAAAAAAACTGTGTCACAAGGGTGAAAGCAAAAGGGGTGTGAAACGGCTGTCACTCACCTATCCATATTTTCTCGGAGGCGGCGAACGCGCAATTACAGTTGACGAGGAGAATTCCGACAGCGAGTAAAAGGACGATCCCAGCGGGTAAGAATCCTCCCGAGGATTCATAGCTATGTGACGCTTTGTACGAGGACTTTGAGAAGCCCGAGGATCTGTCGCGAGCCTCTCTCGTATTACGCGCACGTTTTTCAGCAATCATTGAGGTCGTCATCGGGCTGGACGTTTTCACGAGATCGAATAGAGACAAGAACGTACGAAGAACAGCACCAGATGATAAACGTGAGCACACAAGTAACGAACGCGAGCAGGATGGATGCGTTGACGAAGAAAACGGCGTGTTATCCGACGTCGTTGCCTTTGAATTTAAATAAAACGAAGACGTCGCACCAGCCGCAACGCGAACCGGGAGCAGCATCTTCAGCGCTCCGTGGTCTGACACAAACTAGTTTTAGCTACTCGTTGGCGTGAAACGAAGAGGGAAAGAGAGAGAGAGAGAGCGGTAGGGTGGGATCGTTGATGGTAGTAGTATGAGTGTACCGCCGGTCTCAGCATCCATCCCCTATCGGCATCTACTCCGTATACGAGAATTGCGTCCCACAACCATCCCCTGCCATTCTCCCCCTGGTCCATCCGCCCTTTTCGCCCTCTTCCTCTCTCTCTCTCTCTCTCTCTCTCTCTCTCTCTCTCTCCCTTTCACTCTCTCTCTCCCTCTTTCTTTCTCTCTCTCCCTCCGTCTCATTGCACGGCGCACGGTCGAGATAGAGCGCCGACTCGGCTCGCCGTCTTGCCCTCTACTCCCCCGTGCACTTTTCACCCTCCAAGCCACCCTCGCACACCGCGCAACCACCCACTGTGGGGAGCGGGCGGGGGAAGGGTAGGGGGTGGCTGGCTATGGACCGTTGTGCGCTCCACATACAACGTTTCTGGAGTACGCTCGTGTTGCACCGTGTGGATCGCGCGCGCCTGAAACGCAATTTTTGTTCCGGAGAATTGGTAAGGTACCTGGTGCGTTATCGTGGCTTTTTATGTCCCTCCAACCCCCGCCCGACTACACGACCACCATTTTCTTCCTCCAGACCATTATCCCCGCCCTCCTAGGTGTACGTGGCTCTTCCCCAGGTTCATCGACCACGAACAATGTGTCATCTTGTACATGCACCCTTTTCACCCTCCGCAAACGACGAGGGCAATTCCGAAGGGTGTTTTGCTTGCGTTGTGCCGCGATGATGTGGACGATGGAAAAGTCTACGGGTCGAGCGTCTTAGGGAAGTTCACGGAGACGGAGAAAGAAGTAGGTTGGTCAGCTGGACCACAAAAGGTTTGGGGGATTTTTTATTTTTATTTTTATTTTCGGCTGCTTTTCCATAGATCACTTGGTGGATCGAATCAATTAGCTCTAGTAAGTTGGATATCGATAGTATTTGATATCGTCAACCATCCAATGACTCAGCTCTCTGGTTGGTTGTTGTTACTGTCGATATTAACGAGCCACTTTTTACCTTATGGTAGCCAGTCTTCACCAGGATCATTTCTTGCAAAAGCTGATCATACGGGTTGAGCTAGAGAGCAAGAGAACAACTAACATTTTCTCTTGCAGGCTACAACTCACAAATGTAACGGGAAACAAGGTCACGAAACTACCTCGGGACCGATCTCATTTCAGTTGATCGAGCCGAGTATCCGAAAGAAGTAATCTGTACAAACGAACCGACATCGTATACAAATCGAGCAGCTGCACTGGCTCATTCGTATCCGCTGACAAGTGGTGGTCCCAATTCCCTTTTTTTCACCCTTCAGAGAAGTCTCCAGTGACGACGGGAATCCCCGGGCAGAAATTGTCGTAGGGATTCAATTGGATTCTCACACTTGTCTCTGCTTTCTGATAGGGATCTCTAGTGGGGAATCTTATTGGATCCCTATACTAAAACATCACTCTCGTACGTTGGATTCTAATCAGGATTCCCCATTAAAATCCAATTTATGAATACTATTTAATGCTTGAGGATTTCGACATTATCGAACAGAAACCGATACGATTCTCGATAGATCCCATCGCATTCTGTACGTTGAATTTTACAAATAATATACATAAAAATACGAAATGCGTGGATCTTAAAAAAGTAGAAGTCATATCGTAAAAAGGTATAAATCGCTCAAAAAAGTATATTTTTTAAATTGATTTTAATCACATCACTTAAAATGCACTTTAGTTTTCGTTTGTTATTTATTTTAGCGCACTTTGATACAATATTACCACACACGCACCCACTCACGAAGCGGACAGGTTATGTTCCAACACACAGATTTTTTTTTTGTGGATTCTCAAATTGCCTTCGTCGGAGAACAGTGCAGAATCCAATTTGATCCCAATGAGAACGCCCTATATGCGGTTTCTGTAAGGGATCATCACAGTGTAACGGGTCGAAAAATAGCTGATTTGCGCGATTTTTTTTCGATGGTTAAAATTCGCTAATCAGTCTGATTTGTTTATGTCAAATCAAAGCACTCGTGAAGAATAGAAAATAAATTGTTAAACGTTCATTTTTTTTTTACATTTTTTTACGGTTGAAAATGTCTTCGAAAAAAAGGAGTCCTCAGGGTGCACACGGTTGGGGCCGTAAATATAATCTGAAAGAAAATGTTTAAAAAGACTATTAATCAGTATGAAAGCCGCTATCTTGCTATGGATGTGTTTTTTATAAAAATTGAGAAAATGGCCGCGGTTTGAAAAAAAGTATCGAATTTACCCGATTTTCGACAGATTTTCGTTAAAAAAAAATATGAATATTTCAAAAAAAAAAAGCTTCCATAGCAAGATAAAGAATGGCGTGAAGAATGTTGTGTCAAAATTTGAGACGGATAGCCTGAAAAATCTTGTTTTGAGAGCGAAAAAAATTGAAATTTGAAGTTAAACATTTTGAAAAACGACGTTTCGGGAAAAACGTCTTTTGTCAGCATCAGGTCTCACGCCGCTGCTCGAATCACTTTCTCTAAGAAAGGCTGTAGCGATCGAAATTATTCGAACTTCGCTTAAAAAATTGAACAGCATGTTTACAACCGTATATACTATAGGATGATGCAAAAAAATCGCTTTCTTGAAAATTTTACACTGTGATGATACCTTAAGGGCTTACTACACCTGAGACGGCTAAAAGTAAGGTTATGTTTAAGAATTTTTTTTTGTGTATAAAACTGAATTTTATTGAACAACCATGATATACATTTTAAAGTATGACATTTTATCTACATTGTGTGAAAGGTTGGTTAAAAAATTTCAACCGGTAAAAAAGTTACAGTCGTTTTCCTGGGACGTGTTTTTGTTGACAGCGTTTGCGGTACCAGACGTGCCACTGCCATTTTTTATCTAAAAAAAAATATTTGTTTCTTAAAGTACATAGATAAAACTAGTACTTATCAAGCCGGAATACAACAATTTAATTTTTTCGGGTCATCGCAGCCACTGGAATAAAACAGGCGATTTTTCGCCTCAAAATTGTTCAGTACTTATGATGAAATAAAAAACTATGCCAGGTATCGAAAAAACGGCTCAATAAGTACTAAATTATTATGTTAAGCATAACTGTGCAAAACTTGATCCCGATCGGTCCATTAGTTGCGGAGATATTTCTGGTACCGATTTTGAAAAAACTGTTTCGAGTAAAACGCGTGTAAAGTTTTGAGTACACTTTACACTGAAATAACTGGTTTATTTTAAACTTACATGAAATCGTCGATCCCTGGGCCATATGACGGATCTTCCTTAGATGTTGACGCTTCCATTAAATCTTTTTTTTTTTTGCTGTGTCAACCTCATTCTTAGTCAAACTCGTAGTCAAACAGATGACAAAGGTCGCGTCTAACTGCGCCCCAACCGTTAGACGTTGCTCAGCCGGTGAGTTACGAAACGCTATAACTTCGTCATTACTGCGAATTTCCTTATGAAATTTTCAGGGTACACACTCAAAGGATAGTACTTTCGAACGAGTACCTTTTCGAAAAATCGATCTTTTTGACCTACCCAGGTGTATGAAAGCCCTTAAGGCTTCTTGCGTAGGAAAGTACGCGCGACGCTTGCTTGTTATCGATAGATTACATTTTGGCTGTAGTACACCTAAGCCTAAGGGAAATATAAGGATGCGTCGAAAAATGATTATGTCACTATCGTGCGTATTAGTTTAATGGTTATTCGCGATTTCCATGGGAAATCGTATAGGCCAGCGTTCACGCCGGTGTTCAACAAAGTAGGAGAGAGAAAAAGAAATATTTTTATGAGCTTTTGTTCGCGACGTGACAAGCGTCACTATCAAATCCCTACAGGAATGTAATACGATCTGGGGACTTCCCAACAAATTTCCGCACGGTTCATGATACCCAATTTACAAACGTTTCGCAGCTGAAGTCCTTTACGGAATCCCCTAAAAAAAAAGCAGGACTCGCGGGATCCCCGTTCAATTTAAAAGTGCTACAAACGGCAAATTTGAAGTTCACCACAAAAGCTCACGGGTCAAGAGAAAACGAAGCGGAATCGAGAGGACTCCGGGTCCGGAACACAGTATCAAAGCTCTCCAGTTACAGCGGCGCATCGTTGGATATCCGCGCGTTTGAATAGAACTTCATCGGCGATGGAGAGGTGGTCGAAAAGCCGCGATGGTAACGGCAGCAACGGGTTTCGTAGCATTCGTTTTGGGACCGTAGTCGCGTGTACCAGCAAGGTTGCGTTTTAGGACACACCACGAGATTACACGTCAGCGGTTTTCACATACCGCGCGACCTTGAATCGTTTGCGTGTTCGCCACCGCGCAATCCGCCAACCCTCTCGATTCACACTTCGTTGGTTCACCATCAGCTGGTGTTCGCGGCTCATAGATATTCCCATACCGGATTCAATATGCCACTATCGCTGCACGATGAACGAGATATCCAATCGCGAGACGCTACCCGGCCTTGAGAAACCCCGTCCCTCGTGAGTTCGTATGAACACCTTTGGCGCTTAACTTGCCACGGATCCTCTAATTAAACTTTGGATCAAACGATCACACGAGACAGCATTATTCTCCCACCTCGTTACGTTGCGTCTTATCGTCAAACGATTTGTCATGATTCCAGTATTTGCCTACTTCGATACGGATTATGGGCGTCATTGATCTGTTCAATACGCATCGAATCGGCAATTTACATACCTTCGGGTTACGTGTACGGGAGACGGGGATTATTTTGCCTAGCGGCAGTCTCTCTGTGTCCCACAAACTTATATATATATATATAGGTGAAGTAAAAAGGTCTGAGCGTTTTCCGCTAGATGTCTTTAGTAAGCCATATCTCACGATGTATTATACGTCGTATCGGGTCATACTATACGGCGATTTAAAGGTGACATTGGACTTCAAAAAAAATTCTTTGACAGTTTTGTGTTTGGTGAAGCCAGTTGTGTGTTACAGCGTTCCAAAATGGAGGTAAAAAACGAGAAAATTCGATACATTCTTCAGTACCACTACGACCAAGGTGAAAAGGCGGAGCAGGCGGCCAAAAAAAATGGTGCTGTTTATGGAACCAATACAGTATCGAATGCAACAGCAAAGCGGTGGTTCCAACGATTCCGTTCTGGTAATATGGACGTCGAAGATGAGACACGCTCTGGTAGGCCAATCGTCGAAAATGTCGATAAAATCATGGAAATCATCGAGTCGGACCGGCGTATGAGCACTTATTCCATTGCCCAGGAACCGAAGTTTAGCCAGAAAACCGTTTGGAACCATTTGCATAAGGCTGGTCTCAAGAAGAAGCTCGATGTATGGGTTCCACACGAATTGACGCAAAAGAACCTTTTGGAACGAATTGATGCCTGCGATTCTTTGCTGAAACGTAACAAAGTCGACCCATTTTTGAAGCGGATGGTGACTGGCGATGAAAAATGGGTCACATACGAGAACAACAGCCGAAAAAGATCGTGGTTCAATCGCGGTGAGCCGGCCCACACGATCGCCAAGCCCGGATTAACGGCCAAGAAGGTTTTTCTGTGTGTTTCGTAGGATTGGAAGGGAATCATCCACTATGACCTGATCCCATCGGGACAAACACTCAATTCGGACCTCTACTGTCAACAACTGACCAGATTGTGTCACACAATCTGGTCACACTTGATGGAACACAACAGTGTTGTGTTGCATCAAGACAACGCTAGGCCGCACAGATCTTTAACGACGCGCCATAAGCTCCGAGAGCTTGGATGGGAGGTTCTATCACACCCGCCGTATAGTCCAGACCTGGCACCAAGCGATTATCACCTTTTCAAGCATTTGCAAAATTTTCTTGATGGTACAAAACTGGCCTCAACAGAGGCTTGTGAAAATGAGCTGGTCAAGTTTTTTACCAATAGGGCCGAGGACTTCTTCAATCGTGGAATTGTGAAATTGCCTTCAAAATGGACCAAAGTTATCGAACAAAACGGCGCATATTTGATCTAAATCGGATAATCCTAACTATGTTAATTTCATCGTCGAAATAAAGCGAAAAAAGCTCAGAACTCTTTACTTCATAAATATATACATATGTGTGTGTGTGTGTGTACAATTGCATGCAGAAGTTTTTGGCCATCCTTTTTTTCAGAAATATTGCATTGAAATTCGACGGTGGGGGAAAAATAAACGAGTCATGACAACATGTATTCACTTATATTTAAAAACAATTAATTATATACATAGATATTGTACTTAAATATTTGATTGTCTATCATTTTTTATTTAACGAGTGTGAAAAAGTATTGGACCACGTACTATTGCTTGTGAAAAACATAACAAAATTTTTTGTAAAAAACAAAACGAGATTCGACCTTCTTCACACGGCCAAAAAAAAAAATTAATTTAAATACGATCTACCTAAATGAAATAGGTTTTTTCCTTGTCTCACAGCCTACTACGACCCTATCTGTTTCAAAAATATTTTTTCATTTGTTCAAGCTTATTCTTTTTAAATATTAGATATATTCAAATCACATAAATAAAGATTAGATTCAATTTGAATAAATAAAGATAAAAAACGATATATTGCATGAATACGAGAAAGGAATATAGGTTCATGACGTAAAAGTGCGGTGAAAAAAAGATAAATTAGTATTTTTTTTTCACTAACAAGTCTGTGATTTGGAAAAGAAGAATATTTATGTATAGAAAGACTTACCCTTTTCCTCAACTGCAGAATTTTACAACAGTCTTCTAAGGAAAACAAAGCCATGAGATTTTTGAGTGACTGAATGGAGTACCATTTGTCCGTCTGTCTCTTTTGTTTTATACTACCAGATGAAACGAAATCACAGATTTATTAGGAATAAATAGAATATTTAGTTATTAGATGATATTAAATAGATCTTGATTTCAATAAATGAATATACTTAAAATAAATCATTTTAATAATGGAATCCAATAGGAAAAATTTGATTTTACGAAAAATTTAGTTAATTCAAATTAAAAAAAAAATCAAACACACGCATCTAGTTTAATATTAAAAAAAAATTCGGTCAGTGCACTTGACTCACTACTTTGTCATGTCCTTAGCAGCGATAACTGCGGCACATCGACGAGGCATGGACGCTAAATTGTGAGATCCGTTCTTGTGGCAACTGTTCCCACTTATGTAGCAAATGATTCCACAATTCCGCCATGTTACAGTGATTTTTTGTTCCAACACGATCTTTTAGGGTTTGCATATTGCAAACCCTAAGCCATCAAAGTTACCCAAAGATAAGAATATCCATATAAAGTTCATTCCAAGTAGCGTCCTATCTCCAAAACCAACGATTAGTTGAACAAAATGTTAACCAACGTCTACAAAACAGCCGAATGTCCTGATAGCCAATATTGCATAGGTACGAAGGGTTCAAAACATCGTTTCCTGAATATGTACATAACGGCTGTTACTGTTGAGAATTTGATGCACTATTTCCTATGGTACGTGAGTTTAAGGAAAGACTGTAAACTTGCTTGGTGCTTATAATTTCGTATGAGACTTCTCCTCGGATAGCGACGGGAGGATTTCCATGAACCGTTAGCTTATTCGAGATTCTTGTGAATATCAAAGTCCTTCACTTCTTACTCCACTTAAACACGCACGTATACGCACACACACACCCCCACACACACACACACACGCATATACAAAGTCAACAGAACGGTGTAGTATACAAGAGCTTTACACAATATATAGATAACTCCAAGTATATACGCTCCCGTGTACCTTAAGAGGAAAGTTTGTACCTCGGGCACGACCCTATAACTTTTTAGAACCTATCCCACCCTCGCGTATCCTTTTGCCATGCCACGCAACCATCACAACCTTCTACGCTTTTTCTCGCCTCGCACAACTTCGCCATCGATATGACTCTCGGAACTGCGAAACGGACTTAACCCTGGCGTTCTTTTTCACAGGATTATCCTGATCCTTTAGGGAAATGCGTGAATAAGGGACCATCCCTCAAAGTCTCCATCGCTCTCCCCATGTTTCCTTTTCCGCTTCTTCTCTGTTCATTTCATCCCTTTCAATCTCTTTCGATCTAATGTTCGACGAGATAACGTTGAGAGGATTCTAATGGTGTTGAGGTTTGCATCGATGCAACGCATCGAAAATTATTTCTTTTTAAGGAGTTTCGGGACAGCTTATTTTTTAGGGGAGATCAGGGGGGGGGGGAGAGGATTCTATTGTCCCAACTTCTACACAACAATATTTCGTTCGAAAATGACACTATTCGTGTAATAAAATTTCGAGTCCCCTTGGGAAAATTGAGTTCGGGCTTTGAGCGGGCCCATCTTAATTTTCCCTAAGTTTGTTAAGGCGGGCAACCACTTTAGGAGACCGAAAATTAGATGATTTTTTGGATTTTTTTTGTATTGTGAAAAAAAAACGGAAATTTCCGGAACTCGGACAATAATTTATTCATATTTTCGTACATCTCTGGTAATTTTTTCAAGTTATTTCATGCATTAATTAAGATGTAATCCACTGTGTCCCTTGGCGTGTCCTCGTCGTCGTTGTCCATTTGCGGGAATTGTGCAGTTCGCAATTCGCATCTGAAATAGTTCAACAAATTTTTATACATTCTTGAGATGTTTTTTTAGAACATGAACCTAAATTTTGAAAAAAATTCGATAATTGAATGTTGGAACGTGTTTGACAAATGAATGATCGAATTTTACCATTTTTTCCCGGCATGTTGCAATAATAAATATGTTTTAAACAATGTAATCTTTCCAACTTTAGGTTCATGTTTTGATAAATTATATTATGTAAATGTGTTCCAAATTTGAAGATGATCCATCAATTAGTTTTTGAGTTATGATTCCCGCAAATTGAAAAAATGTCGTTTCGAGAAAAACACGTTTAAAGTTTCACAAACGAAAAACTCAAAGTCAAATGTGTTTAATCAAATGATAAAGTGTCCTACCGATTAATCAGCGATTCCAGCACCATACAGCAGTCCTTCCTCTTCCTCATGCAACTCATTCGAAGCTTGCATTTCCTCTTTACGAGGTTTTCGAGCTTCTTTTGTCTCTAATAAACTTTTTCTCGCTCGTGGACACCTAAGTGCGTTTGGGAGTCGAGCGGAGAGTCTTTATCATTTATATACATACCGTTAGAAGGAATCCGAATATCCTTTTGAAATTTTCAGGGTGTATTCTTAAGATATTTTGCTAAGGATTTATGAAATAAAAAAAAATGATTTGTTGAAGCATCTAAAGTGGTTGCCCGCCTTAAGGCCCTAGTCTGGAAGCCTCAAATGGTCCATCAGCCGGTCACACTTTACTACCGAGGGCCATTGAAGGTAAAATAATCAGGGCCCTTAAAATTGCCTCGACGGTGTCTCATAAAAATTATTGCAGCCATATGCGTACGTGCGTTTGTGTGCACTGTGCGAAAAGAAATATGTTATTTCAATACATTTGGAGCTTAGAATTCTGTCGCATATTTTGACACGTTTGATCCCGCATTGTTCCAATGAACGCACTGCATGCGTGGTAGTTCAAGGCATCACAGCTCTTCTACCAAACGCATTGTTTAATTATTATATTTAATCGATCTCGATAATTATTATGCCACAAATTCTTTAGTCAAGCAATTTATACTGATTTGCCCCTATAATAGCAAAGTCTAATAGTATTGAGGAAAACGCTACTAGGGAAGCTACAACTAGCCCTTAAAGGGCTTTACCTACAAAGCCCTTAAAGGGCTTTACTTGGTTTCCGTACTTAGACCATAGTTTTAGTCAACCTACCTACCCTACCATTTCCTAATAGGGGCCCGTTCCGGCTCTTTTACGGAAAACCCTACTATGGAATCCACAAATAATCCCTTGAAGGCCCCGAATTGTATTAGGAATGCCCTGCCAATTTTCCGCCCGGGTCGTACATTTGAAATTAATATTTTTTTACACAGGCGTATGAATAACGTGTTATCAATGGTATATCAATTTGTATTTTTCGATTATTTGATATAAAAAAAAATTGCTACATTTGACGAAAACGCACTGTTTTTGTTGCGAGTTTGTTTTTTCACTGTTGGCGACACTTATTATGATACCGCGAGCATCAGCGAGCGCAGCAACTCACGCAATTCATTGAAAAATAAAAAAAAAACATTTATATTTCTTTATTAAACCAAATCAATTTTGAACGATTAATGTTAAGTGTCAAAAATAAAGTATATCGATTCTCTTTGAAAGTGCGTTTCATTTAAAGTATATAGCCGCTCTGCGGCGGCTAGTGGTATTCAAACACGCGCGCCATTTAGCACTCAAGCGACGTTGCAACACTTCGTCTATAAGGTTTCGTCGGTGGGGGAAAACTGAGCGTTTTTATTTACAAAATGTCAGTAATTAATAAATGGTGTAGATGGATCATTAAATTTTTGGTTGACATAATTGTCATATTGTACCGAATGGTTTGACAGTTTTTCACAACATTCTTAAGGGGCCAGTCCACTTTGGAGCCACGAAAAAAAGGCTATTTTCGCGATTTTTTTTTTGAGGATTTTATAAAAGATATGAATATAAAAGTTATTGGGCTTGATAAATAAAGTCTTGAAATACATGAAAAAAAAAAAATTTTATTCATTTTTATTCATTCTTAAGTAGAAAAACTATAGTTTAACGTAACGCCTCAAAAATAGGTGGGCTAGGTAGCTCCATCACAACGCGGCAACGGCTTGTCTGAAACAAAAAAATCAAAGTCCATTAGATTCAGTATGACACCAGCTACAAAATGACCCTCGGATATAAAGTTTTATCAAAAAATAAAAAAATGGCAGATGAAAAACGAAAAAAGTAAAAAAAAAAACGCGTTTTTCTCGCAGTTTTTCGCAAAAAAAGAAGAGTAAAAATCAACATTTTAAAACCATCGAGGGTCATCTTGTTGCGAATCATGTTTACAATATGTGGTTGAAATTTCAAGAGAATCGGTTTATTAGTTTTAAAGATACGATGGAGCTAGATTTTGAAAACGTTGTTTCGAGAAAAACGCGTTTGAAGTTTATACTATGAAAAACTCTTACCTAAACTCAATCGGCAATATTGACACAATATTTCTGAATGTATGTACTTTCGAAAACAGTAAAAAAAAATCGATTTTTTGAAATTTTCAAAGTGGACTGGCCCCTTAACATTTTTTCACATTACTTCGTGCATAAAACTGCCGATCAGCGATGAGTGTAGGCATCTACCTATGTGAAAATAGTAATTTATGCTACAAGTGCGGAAAACAACGAATTCTATCGCGCGTGAAGTTGCCGCATGAGCCGAAGGCTTATGGTGCATTTCACACGAGTACGAGTGTGATTTGCAGCACGAGCCGAAGGCGAGTGCTGTAACCACACGAGTACGAGTGAGAAATGCACCATAAGTCGAGGCGAATTCGGCAACTTACGCGCGATGTAATTCGTTTTTTTTCGCACATGTCCCATACATTATTTTTTGCAATGACTGTCTCGAAAGTGGGATTTGAGATTCAACAAAACCAATAACAATTATATTCAAATATATCACATCAGTTCAGATCATTTCCTTGTCAGAAAATACGACTGTGATAAGTTGACGTTTCATATGACATGAATTTCGCTACATTCAAGTTTGTTCAATCGGTCCAAAATCGTAGAACAAAAAACTATCAACTGTGAAAAAAACCGTTTTTTCACGAATCAATGTGGTAAAGTGAGCTATAAATAGATTTTTTTCCGCACTAGTGCGGGAAAGTCTCACATTCCCGCACTAGTGCGGGAAAGTAAGCATCGTTGAGAAATAAGCCACTTTCCGCACGCTAAACACCAATCGAAAATCGCACTTTCGGGGCAGGCATTGCGAAAAGTATCTTTTCCATTGTAAATTTTATGGAAACGGCGTAGACGATGGATTTTAAATTTGGAGGGTGCATTCAGTGCATGACAAAGAATCTACTATAGCCGTTTAAATCAAATGGTACCATTTCGTCATTCGTCCCGGAAACTCATTAATTTTCAAATGTTTTTTCGCCTGTTTTAGACTGCGAATATCCCTCAAACGTTTTTACGTTTTCTTATAAGGGATTCACGACCTCAATTCGCAAAGAAAAGTCTTTGGACCATGATAAAAATAAAGAAATAAAAATTTAACTAAAAAACAATCGCGTTGCGTTACAACGATGCAAACTTTAACGTCATGTATATTGACATCCAAAAGAGAAAAATTGACCGAATCGCGGAAACGACTCATTGGCTCAAAACGAAAATATTTCTCCACCGTTTGCCGGATAAGTGAACCTCGAAGTATTCGTCTTTTTTTTTTGAGGGGGTTTTGCGACGGACCATGGTGGAAACGCAGGAGGCTTCCGTGATCGCTTAACGAGCCGGAGCCTTTTGCTAGCAGGGCTAACTTTGCTTTCGGTTTGCCGGCGGTACGTCACTACGTGTCTATATATGTATACATATATATATATATTTATATATATGTATAAAGCGCTTGGCCGGGGGTTAACGTTCTCGATGTCCAGCCGCGGCGCGTCACGGCAATTTACGGGCTAGTTGACCGAGGGCCAATTAATAATACACACGAACGATGTAGCCCTCATAGCTGGCGACTTCCGGAACAGATGCCGCGCGGTGCAGGAAAACTTTTAACGTACTTTACTTTTCTCTCCGTCACGTATGCCACGAGCTCCCCGAACATTTGATTAAGAGACATCGCTTCGTGCATCGAGCAGACGACAAAAAAAGGGACGTGTGAGCGTGGGCGATCGAGGTGGCAAAGTTTTGCTCCTTGATGTTTTTTCTCTGATAGGATAAACCGACCAGTGAAATGGACGAAGAACGACACTGAAAACTGAAATTTGAAATTGATAAATTAGACATAATAGATATTGTAAAAAATCGAAAATTCCCACTTCACCATGTAGTTCAAGCACTACATGATAAAACAGTTTCAACTTCCGGTTGAATATTATCATAATGACGAAATAGTACCCATAGACTTGCCAACGTCGTGCGTAACAGGTGATTCGTTTGACAAGCATAACCTAGCTCTGTAGTGACAGTTTTCGTTGTCGCCGGCTAGCGACAGCCAATCACATGCACGATCAGAAGAAAAGGAGCCTCTTATTGGCTGTTGCTAGGTAACGACAACGAAAACGGTCGCTACAGACTTTCAGAATCTCGATACTGCTTGGAAATCGTCGTGAAGACTCGAGAGTCCTTGAGGGTATATTTTTTCAGTTTTAATTAGTAAATATGCAATAAATAAAAGATTTACCACAAATTTGGCACTTTGGGATCGACAATACGAATATTCAACATAAGTTAACGTAAAACGGAACACCCGTGGGGTGACATAAATTTAGTCTCTTTGTTGACCCTGAGGGAGTAGTCATACCTACTTAAAGCCGTAATCGCTCGAGCGCCCTCTGCACGCGTCGAACGATCGGGACTTCCGCGCGCCAATGCCTGCGCGCGCAACTTCTCGCTGACGAATCAATTCGGGGTCGCTTCTCTGGGGAATATAGCCAAACTGAAATGACGGATCCAAATTTGCTCCGTATATACGCTATATGGACAAGTTTGCACAGCCGACATACACGTATTGAGAGCGTGAGCGATTCGAGACTGTGGGTGTTTGTGTTCCTCACTGTTAGCCAATTGCTTTTCGAGTGCCGATCACTCCCGCTTAATACTGTACGAGGTACATGCGAAGATCGTAACTGCGGAGAGCACGCGTTACTTGTTGGCGTGCACTAATGCATTATGCATACACGAGGCAACGATGAAACCTATACGTGGGAAATCGGCTTCCAATTTCGACGCAGACTCTCGCGGAACTTACAATTTTTCGAAAAATTCCGTAACGTCGCATCTTAAACTTTGACATTTTCGTTCCTGACAGCGAGTCAGGCACATGAGAATACAAATTATGCGAATTTTATTGGCGGAATGACAGAAGAAGGGACCTACACTGACAGTAAAATTCTTTTTATGTTAACTAGATGCGTCTATTTGATTTTTTTAAATATAAATAAACTAGATTTTTCGTGAAATCAAATTTTTCCTATTGCATTCTATTATTAAAATAATTTATTTTAAATGGACTTATTTATTCAAATCAAGATCTATTCAATATCGTCTGATAACAATTTTTGTTATTTATTCCTAATAAATCTGTGGTTTGGTTTCATCTGATACTATTAAAAAAAAAGACAGACGGAAATGGTACACGATTCAGTCTCTCAAAAATCTCATGGCTTTGTTTTCATTAGAAGACTCTTGTAAAATTCTGCAGTTGAGGAAAATGGTTAGTCCTTCTGTACATAGTCACGCCTGTTAATAAAAGGCAAATAACGGCCTTGTTAGTGAAAAAAAAGAAAAATAATTCAACTCTTTTTAATTTGTGGGAAATCGGCTTCCAATTTCGACGCAGACTCTCGCGGAACTTACAATTTTTCGGAAAATTCCGAAAAACAGGATATATCGTGTTTTATCTCTATTAATTTAATTTGAATCTAATCTTTATTTATTTAATTTTAATATACTTAATATTCAAAAAGAATAGCTTGAACAAATGTAAACAAATATTTGAAACAAATAGGGTCGTAGTAGGCTGCGAGACAAGGAAATCTCTTCGATTAAAATAGATCCTATTTAAATTTAATATTTTTTTTTCTTGGTTTTGTGATACCACACAGGATGGAAATGAAGTTTTATAGAACGGTGTAATCCTTTTCGCAAAATCTAGTCGTCCGATTAACTTCAAATTCGAACAGAGCAAACCCCATAACATTTCCTATCATATGACCGAATGATAAGTCAACCTATCGGGACTTGAAGGGATCTGGGTCAGCTTGAAATTAAAAAAATACGTTTCCCTTAACCCTTCGTTGTCACATTGGGTAGAACCGACCCAGAATGACAACGAAGTTAATCAGGTAAATCAAAAAAATTTATACGAAACTTTTCATTCCGATTCATCGATGGGTGACTGATTGTAACTTCTTTTCATTAAGTCGGGCAACCACTTTAGATGCTTCAAAAAATCAATTTGTTTTTTTTTTATTCCATAAATCGTTAGCTAAATATCTTAAGAATACATCCTGAAAATTTCAAAATGATATTCGGATTCCTTCTAATGGTATGTATTTATAGAAATGATAAAGACTCTTTAAGATTTATATAAATGTTTATATAGATGATCTCTTTAAGTCATAATTTATATAGATGAATCTTTAAGATTTATACAGATGATAAACAAGGTTTGTTTGTTTGTTTGGGTTTTCATAACCCATATTTGGATTTTCATAATCTAAACAAACCCAAACTTGACCGTTTGGCGATTAGCTCCAAAACATCTCCATTCTGGGTATAAAATAATCGAGATGATGGCATTTCTTGCTGCTATTTTATTAATTAAAGGAAGTTCAGCCCTACTCATGGTTGTGAATGAACTACAAATCGTAGTTGGCAGGCAGAGCTACGGGTATGCCGAGCAAATGGATCAGATGCGCGTGCCTCGGCAAAATAGAAAAAGTTTATTAGAAACAAAAGAAGCTCGGAAAGCTCGTAAAGAGGAAATGCAAGCTTCAAATGAGTTGCATGAGGAAGAGGAAAGACTGTTGTATGGTGCTGGAATCGCTGATTAATCGGTAAGACACTTTATCATTTGATTAAACACAATTGACTTTGAGTTTTTCGTTTGTGAAACTTTAAACGTGTTTTTCTCGAAACGACATTTTTTCAATTTGCGAGAAACATAACTCAAAAACTAATTGATGGATCATCTTCAAATTTGGAACACGTTTACATAATACAATTTATTAAAACATGAACCTAAAGTTGGAAAGATTAAATTGTGTAAAACATATTTATTATTGCAAAATTCCGGGAAAAATTGCTAAAAATTAATCATTTTTTTTTCAAACACGTTCCAACATTCAACTCTCGATTTTTTTTCAAAATTTAGGTTCATGTTCTTGAAAAACAGGTCAAGAATGTATAAAAATTTGTTGGATTATTTCAGATGCGACTTGCGAGCTGCAGAATTCCCTCAAATCGACAACGACGATGAGGACACGCCAAGGGACACAGCGGATTACACCTTAATTAATGCATGAAATAACTTTAAAAAATTACCAGAAATGTATGAAAATATGCATAAATTATTGTCAGAATTACAGAAATTTCCGTTTATTTTTTTCACAATAAAAAAAAATCCAAAAAGTCATCTAATTTTTCGTCTCCTAAAGTAGTTGCCCGCCTTAAGCGCCACTGCAATCTACCAATGATTCAAAAGGGCCCTGACTTATGTGCCTACAAAATACGGCCCTCCGTGAAAAGAATACCTTAAATTAATCGATATGATTTACTGAACAATGTCAGTCCGAAAAATCGATTTGCCCTCACGTCGGCTAATGTGATTACTAAAATCCTCGCTACCCGCAACGTTTAGTTGTGACAAATAGTGACTCATAGAAAGCAAAAAGTCATTTTTGAATTTCCTGTACGTACGTACACGTACATCTGCGCGAGTAAAATTACGTTCAGAGATATATAGATCGGAGTATGTTGATACACATTGGCTCTTTGGACCAGCATAAACCTATACGTGTCGATAGATATATGCGTGTGTACCTTGGGTATACCTATTTGAATCGTTGCCCTCGCAAACAACTTGGTCACCCGCGACCTAATGCGTTTTCGTTAGCAAACAACGCGTCCCAGATGCACCATGTACGTTACTATATGTATGTATATATACATGAATGTAAATGCTTATATATATGTGTATGTGTAAATATATATATATATGGCACATATATCCCCTTCAGGGTTTTAATATGCAGCGATATATCCGCAAGTATATATGCTGCCAGACCAGAATATCTCGATACTAATTCCCTTAAGATGAGGTAAAACAAACTCGGCCGGTATCAACAAAATCGTAATCCACTATCCACGTAGATTAAAAAAAAAAAATTCAGAGTCTACGGTCTTTCCTAGTGAAAGATCAATGACCATTTGAAAGAATTTGAAACTGTAACTTCGGCTGGGATAAAGCATAATTGCTAGTTCGACCTCGATTTAAAACACAGGTGCGATTTTTCGACCTCGATTTAAAACACAGCAAGAGTTAATTTAAAAAAATCACTATGATAATATAGATAACAATAATGACTCCGGAGCATGGAAAAAATGAATTTTGCAATTGCCTTTAATAAATAAATAAAATTCTCTTAGAATTACACTAAAAAAGAAAATAGTTTTTATGTACACGCATGGTAAATGTTGTCACTAGTCACCAATTTCAGTCCGATAGCCAATATAGGGAGGCAGTTCGTTGAATTTTCTTCAGTTATTTGATCTTTTCTATCTTCTTAATATTATAGAATTATAAAGTCTGTGGGTAGGTTCGTTTTTATTTTTCAGCTGAAAATTGAGGTCGTAGCGCTGAAAAATCTGCTTTATCGATGTTGGCGAAAAATTGGCGGAGGCTTTTTTCTTGAACCTTTCGATATGGGAAAATAAACACGTTTAGGATTTTCTTGCACTTTAACATAAAAAAATGAAAATCCCATTTTTTTACGTTAAAGTGCAAGAAAATTTCTAAACGTGTTTATTTATTTATTTCGGATTTTATTTTTAGAAATGCCAGATAAAGATTGGAGATTAAAGATTAAAGAGTTTTTAATAAAATAGGATTTTCTTGTTTTAATGCGTAAACATTTTAAAATGGGTTTTTCCTGTTAACGTGTTTAAAGAGCTGTAAGTGAAATGGGATTTTTTAAAAGTATTTAACCCTTTAACAGCTGAGTTTTTTTTTTGAGCGTTTGGCAAAGTTGGTACATGGTAAATCTGAATTCATGAGTACCCAATGTGAGAAAGAAAATTATTCGAGAATTTTTCTACCCTCAGAAACTACCCCCTAATGAAAAAACCACCCCAATCGCATGAAAACATCTTAATTTCATTTCCCATCGTTCATTTCTGGCAGAAATTGAGGAAAAGATATTCCAGAACACGTAGTGGGATTCTGAAGAACTTAAGGATCAATCAACCCTTATGAACTACCCCTCAATTGAGAGAAATTCACCCCCAATGGATAAAATGTTATCATCTCATTTTCTGTTATTTTATCAGGATCTGAATCGAAATATGAGTGTTCCAGAACACATAAGCATATTCTGAAGGACTTAAGGATAATTCGATGTTTTGTTACTGTTGGGGGTAGTTTTCGAGACAGATTTTCTTGCTACAACTTTTTCATGTATTTTCAAAAATTTATATGAACTGAACATCAATAAAAGTGCATTTTCAGGCGCATCACCACTGCTAGGGGCGGTTTTTCATGTTTTGTTACTGTTAGGGGTAGTTTTTGAATCGGATGTTCTTGATACACATTTCCCATGCGTTTTCAAAAATATATGGACTGAACATCAATGGAAGTACATTTTTGGGCGTGTCACCATTTCTGGGGGTGGTTTTCGATGTTTCGTTACTGTTAGGGGTAGTTTTCCATTCGGATATTCTTGCAACAAATTTTTTATGTGTTTTCAAAAATATTTATGAACTAAACATCAATGAAAGTGCATTATTGGGCGTATCACAATTGCTAGGGGTGGTTATCGATATTTTATTACTGTTATGGGTGGTTTTTGCTCCGGACCTTTTTACTACAAATTTTTGATATTATTTCAAAGCACAAACTTAAGATCGTGACTCTCAAAAAAATGTTGCCTGAAAAGTTATGCTCATTTCTCATTTTTTCGCAATTTTCGCATTTTTTGACAGGGTGTAAAACTGAAGGGGTGCAATCCTTGCGTTTGCTGAATTTGTTATGATTAGATGCATCCTTCCTCTTCAAAATGTGGCCTTAACGATGTCGATATGTTAATTTTTCTGGAAGTTACAATTTTTCAAAGTAGGTAAGTCGTATGTGTCCCAAGAGACGTTAAAAGGTTAAAGTTTTGAAAATAAAATGACATTTCTTTTTAAAGGACCATGGCGCACAAATGTGTGGCCTTTGAACATTTATAAAGAAGCTATTCTCGATATAAAATACTCGATATAAAAAGGTTGCATTCGATTCAATCATTATCTGACCCAATTTCTGGTGTTTTTTTCCGGTGATGCGATTATGAACATGTATCGAGCTACCTGATCGCTTTTTTATTTACCTACAAAGAAAATATCTTTTTTTTCACTACACAGAACATGTTTTTTTCGTAACAACTCAACCATAACGAGCCTAAATTTCATTCCTGACAAATATCCGAACGAAATTTCCACAAACCACAATAAAAACGTTTCGTTTTTGGCGCGCTCGGATTCGGAGCTTGGCGCAGTCGCCGCCCCCAGCGCCACCGATCAGCCGTATCTGCGCGACATTCGCGCAGTATCCCCAGCGTTGAATTGTTTTGTTCTCACCCCGATACGTAAACGGACGAAAAAGAAAAGCACAGTGTTTACGAACGTTTTTGTGAATTGTTCTCTCGTAAACTTACTTATCGCGGATTATCGTGATGGATCCAGCGCTGTTGAGAGAGCGAGAGCTCTTCAAAAAACGCGCTCTCACAACACCGACGTAAGTAACGTAACATCGCGATTGAGCGCGAACATAACCTCAAAGGGGCAATTTCTATTCAATACACGTTCTTAACACTTCGTCTGTAAAACTGGGTATTTCGTGTCCGAGTCAAAACTATTCCGGTTGAGTTGCTTCATTTATTTAACAAAAGAATATACGAAAAAATTTATTTTCCTATAATTTTATCATTGATGTATGAAATTGAATGTTTCGAACAATGGGATGAATTTTTTCAATTCTTTTTCGAATGTATTAACTGGATGAATTAGCGGCAGGACTTGAAATACCCAGGTTATACAGACGGAAGGTACCGGAAAAACGTTTACAGACGTAGCATTAATCGGAATACTTCGAACTATTTGCAGAGTCGAGAAGAAGAAACGCGAGCCTGAGAAGGAAATCGCTCGCGATGAGCCGAGAAAGAAGCCAAAAGTCGCGTCCGTCTCGTCCGCCCCAAAAATGGACATCGTCAATTACAAGACGATGTCCGGCAGTTCGCAGTACAAGTTCGGAGTGCTCGCTAAAATTGTCAAACACATGAAAGCCAGGCATCAAGACGGCGACGACCATCCGTTGACGCTCGAAGAAATATTGGACGAAACGAACCAGTTGGACGTCGGATCCAAGGTAAAGCGTCTTTGATTCTCGATCCTGAATGTATTCTTACTTTACGCTCCCCAAACAATTTCCAGGTAAAGCAATGGCTGCAAACAGAGGCGTTGATGAAAAATCCAAAGATCGAGGTGTCTCAGGAGGGTAGATTTTCCTTCAAAGCCATGTACAAAATAAAGGACAAAAAGTCTTTGCTGAGGCTACTCAAGCAGCAGGACTTGAAGGGATTGGGCGGCATTCTGATGGAGGACATTCAAGAGAGTTTGCCGCACTGTGAAAAACATATGAAGGTAAATAACTTGCCAAATCAACTGGTCAATTCCATGATCTCACGTTGAAAGATCAATCGATTGTCTATATATATATATATATATAGAAGAACTTGTGATTGACTGACTGACATATAGACAATGCCTTCAAACCACTTAAGAGACATGAAATTTGGAAGATATGGGGTGTAAAAGTTTGTATGAAAAATTGTGTTCCTTGCGTGTATCAATTTGAAACTTGGTATAAATATTCTTCAAAGCAAATAATAAAAATGAGATTAAAGTTTGCATCGCTGCAATAAAAATGCAAATCGATGCAATAAAAATGAATATGTCTGAATTCCTTTGATTTATTCTGGCATATCTCGCCTACAAAAATCTTGCAATAATTTTTCAAGATAGTTACTTAGCGATCTACTATATAAATCTACAAAAAAAAAAAAAGATATTTTATAATAATAAAAATAAGGAAATTAAAACGTAAAGAACTTTCGTTGCGTTCCAACGATGCAAACTTCAACATCATCATTAAAACGCGTATATTAGAATTTTTTAAAACAACCCCTAATTACGGATGCAACGGGGTGATGAAGTTTGTATGGAAAAATCGAATTCCCTGCATTTATGTAAATGAAATTCGGAAGATATGTTCTTTGAAAGGTGTAGAGGTGCGCCATATTATCAATCAAGATATTATCTTGATATCTACAAAGATAATATTATCAAGATTTCTCACAAAGTTTCAAAACAATCGGCTCAACAGTTTTTGAGTAAACGCGCACGCCAATTTCAAAAATGCCGTTTTGAAAAAAAACGCTTTTAAAATTTTTACACGTTAAAAACCAAATGAGTAAGTTACTTACGGGTTAGTCAGCGATACCAGGCCGACATAAGACCAGCTTTTTCATCAAGGTTATTTTCTTCCATTAATTCATCTCTTCTTTGATTTCGATTTTTTATCATTGTAAATGTGTATCCCGCCTTAAAGGGCGTAGTGGTGCACTAAGAAAGGATTTTTGGAAAATCAACCCCTAAAAGTATGAAATGGGATGTAAAATTTTGTATGGAAAATTGTATTTCTTGCATGTATTAACTTTAAATCTGAACTAAGTATACATTTTCTCAAAATTAAATAAAACGCGAATTGTTGGATTTTTTAAAACAACCCGTACTAAGGGATGCGTCTGGTAACGAAGTTTCTATTGGCCAAATTCCACGCGGGCGGAAGCTAATATTTCATAAAACTAAATAAATCTGAAAAACCAACAACAAAGCTGTATAATAAAAATAAAACTACTGAGAGGCTAGAGTTCCAGAAATTAATGGACTTCCGTACGATCCGCAGAGTCTCCAAAACGAGATATTGTTCATAACGCGACCGTTGGACAAGAAAAAAATCGTCTTTTACAACGACAAAACAGCGCAATTTCCGGTGGACGAGGAGTTTCAAAAATTGTGGCGGGCGGTCGCAGTGGACGCGATGGACGACCAAAAGATCGACGAGTATCTCGAGAAGCAGGGAATCCGTTCGATGCAGGATCACGGACCAAAGAAGCCGGTTCCCCTCAAACGCAGGAAACCCAACAACAAGAGGAAACACTTGAAGAAGCCACGCGACAACGAACATCTGGCTGACGTCCTGGAGAATTACGACGACAACAAATAGCGCGTTCACCGTACACGCGAGTAAAAGAAAAAACAACTTTTGAGAAACGAGCAAGCCCGTGGCAGTCTCGACCATGACGTCGAGAGTTCGCCTGATTTTTCTCTGTGATCAATATATATTTATATTTATACGTTTTCTTGAAAATAGTTTCAATAATAAGCGAAAAATACTCGGCCAACGTGCCATGATCGAGCATGTTTTGTTACCAACCATCGGTAATAACTGTTTTTCTCCTACCTCGACCGAAGCTTAAACTCCCCCGTCGCAAGACTGTAAAAGATTTTTTTAATGTTTCACACCGACCGAGCGGCCACGAGCGCAAGAAAGATAGCTGATTTGCAGATTCTCCGAGTTGTCCGAAATTATTGATATTTCCGAAAAAAGAAAAGAAGCACCTTCCGCTCTGTTGAACGACGAACAACGTCTTTCTCTTCGTTTGCCCTAAATGTGTTCCGTATTGGAGAAAATTTGCCCGTAGGATTTTTACCGACCGGACATGTGAGCCGTGTCCTTAAGCCACTGTCTTTTACACAGGTCTTGAAACGACGATCGAATTTGATGGGTGGCGAGTGGGCCATCCAAGTTTTTTTCGTCATTGACGCCACCGTTTGTCGCTGCTGTCGGGGGATGTCATGAGACTAACCTAAACCGAGCATTGATTGTTTGCTCGTATAGGCGTATATGCGTACAACAGTTGAAAATCAATAAATAAAAACTCGAAAATCGACCAACTCGATGATAAATTCAATATCAAATCAAAACAAATCAAATCAATCAACAAAAATAATCAATAACCCAAATCAAACTTTTATTTATAAATCAATAATATAAATTCAGTTGGAAAAATCAATTAAAATAATAAAATAAAAAATTGTAAACTAGTGATACTGAAGTTTTTATTTAAAATATTAAATTGATAACGGAACGAGAAAGAAAAAAAAAAGGATCTCGATTAGATTCGATCCAGGACGTTCTACTATTCAGCTAAACTATTATCGTAATAAAAGAACAAAATAAGAATCACTCTTATTATGGCCGCTTAAGTCTTGCAAGCGTTTAATATAGGTTTGATTATATTCTTCACTATTTATGTATTAATTTGTTCATTCTGGCACGTTTTTCCAATTTATTGCCGCGTATACACTGTGTGCAAGACAGATACGTATGCCTTGCTATCTCCTTCGCACACGACATGCCCTTTCCAATGCGCACCATGCGGCCGAAAATTAAAGCAAAAACTGAACGCTAAGCGAACCTTTCCCCACAACCGTCGTTTCAAGACCTGTATGTAAAACCGTGGTTTTACATACAGGTGTACCAACCGTGGTGAGGATGGAGGAGGTGAGATGGCCAAAAGTCTGTATATTAGAAGAAGTAAGAGCAATCGTGAACGGAACTCCATCAAAGTGGGGTAAAAATTTGGAGAGAGTTGTGAGAGATATGGGAATTGAGGAACTCATAATAATGATACAGGAGGGAAGAGAAGTGGAGGAAATAGATACAAAAATTAAGGAAGGGCTAGAGAACTTAAAAAAGAGAATTTTAGAGATGGAAGAGGAAAAAATTAAAAAATCAACATATAATGAAAAATATAAGTATCTAGTTGAAAAGGAGGAAAGACCATGGAAGTACTGGTCGGAAGAGGGAATTAAAGGAAATGACAAAGAAATGTGGGCAAGAATGAGATGTGGAAATATAGGAAGAGCGGGAAAGAAAGGTGAAAAAGATTGGAGGTGCAGGATATGTAAAGAGGAGAGCGAGACGATAGAGCACCTGTTGGTATGTGGAAAGGGATGGGAACGATTATCAGAGAAGGCAAAAGAGAGCGTGGACGAATGGGTGCCTGGAGTAGATATGCTGGAGATAAATGAAGAAATTATAAATATGTTGAGGGGCAAGATCCAAACAGGAATATGCGGTTATTATCGGGAAATAGAGGAGTGGTGTAAGAAATTGGGTAAGGTGGAAGGGGAAGGAGAGAGTGAAGGAGGGGAATAGTAGAACAAGAAAAAGACAAAAAAAGATGGGAGGAGCAGGCGAAGCGAAAAATAGGTTAAGATAGAGAGTAAGAAAAATATATGTTTGTAAAAGACTTGTATTAAAAGTCATGCAAATAAAACTCGATCGAAAAGAAAAAATCTTCGTTCAATCACGAGTCAATGATATTTTGAAGAAATGTGCAAAATTTCAATATAATCGGTGCATTAGTTTTTGAGAAATCGTGTCCACCGACTTCAAAAATATGAGAAAAATGCGTATTCCTGTGTCGCTCCCGGCCGGTCTTTCCCAAAGGCTCTCTCTCCTAGACTTTTACTCCGATTGACTTAAAACTTTGGGAGAATATTCTAGACATATTGTACTATTAGAAAATAAAATTTAAAAAATGGATTTTTTAAATTTTCATACCCACGTAACCCCATAAGAAATATCTGTTCGATAATTTTTGTCATCTTTCTCGCACTTATATGTTAGTTGGTACACCTTCTACTTCGCCTCAATCGAGTGACTAAGTTAAACCGACTCGGTCGGTAATAAAATCGGTAGTAAATGATTTTCTAGTCTTTCGAAGCACATTATCCGTCGTAGGTATCGAGGACAAAAATTTACGAGCTCTCAGTCACATTTTATTCTCCGAGGTACAAAATAAATGTATAACAATAATTATTTCAAAACATCAACAGTCACCACCCAAACTTCACCGCGTCGCGTCACACTCGAATATATTAAGCACGAAGATTTGATTCCGAATTACTGTGCAAACTGGATAGTAAAAAACGTCCGAGAATTCGTGGCATTTAAAAGATTTAAGTTTCGTATCGCGTCGCTCATTGCACGACACATATACGCCCAATACTAGTCTACGCAATGAAAGTGACCATGGCGTCACGGATTTTTGTCATAATTTCGAAAGTATTACGAAAGCTTCGAATCTTTGGCAATTAATATCTATACGTAAAGTCTAAAAAAAATAACGATCCCCCGAGACTTCTGTTTCCGTTTGGCTCCTAGCGCAACGGGTTCGGGAAACAAAAGTTCAGAATGTTTTTTTTTTTTTTAACGAGTCCACGTCGCTTCATAGCATCGGCGATCCTGGAAGAACCGAAGCGAAGAAAAAACATGATGAAAAACGAAAACCGAAGTACATTCGCGAAGTGTAGACTTTGCTGGCTTCTCCGCACGCGCATTTCGACGCTCCTCTCATCGCGCACCGCAACCGTATTAATCCTTTGGTAGTGCCGAGTCGCTCTTGCCACGGGAATAAGCCCTCGTCGCTTTGCTACCGAGCATCCGGTCGAGAAGCGATTGCTTGTTGCGCCTCCTCGCGGCCAACACCTCACGACACAACTCGTGGAAGGACTCCGCCACCTGAGCAACCTGCGATCGTTTTGTTTTTTGTCGTTTAATTATTCTCTTTCATTGTTCAAGGATCTATGGGAGATACTGCCCCAGCCAGGAAGAACTGGAATTTGAAATTCTCAAATACATGGCATTCTTCGACAAATTGAGTTTGGTTTTTTCTTTGTTTTTTTTTTCAAACTGACTGCTTCGTAGTAACTTCGTAAAAAAGACGATTGCGAGTACTTGCTGAATGATATTTTCGGAAATTATTCGAGATTTTTTAAGGACTTCCGTCATTAAAATCGAAATTCTTGTTTAGGGTAGTAGTCTCGCTGAGGTGTATTTCTACAGATTTTTTTTATTTATTTTGAGGACCCATTCGGGACACTATTAAATGATTACCTGCAAAATTTTTAAAGTATTCATCGTTTTGTATTCGAGATATTGGCAATCAAAGATTGCACGGTTTTATACGTGTTCTTATGGGGAGCAGTGGAAAATTTCACTTTTCACGCCATAACTTCGAATCTTTTCTACAGATTAACAAAAAAATTCAATTACAGAGGAACATATCGACGGTAGTATGGAAGAACGTGCTATCTCAAATTGTCATAGAAGAACGTGCTATCCCAAATTGTGATAGAAGAACGTGCTATCTCAAATTGTGATAGGAGAACGTGCTATCTCAAATTGTGATAGAAGAATGTGCTATCTCAAATTATGAGAGAAGAACGTGCTATCTCAAATTGTGATAGAAGAACGTGCTATCTCAAATTGTGATAGAAGAACGTGCTATCTCGAATTGTGATAGAAGAACGTGCTATCTCGATCAGTCAACATATTTTCATTGATACAGCACTGGTATTTGGGGCACCTCAGTATACAGAGCACTTTTTCTGTCAGGTTATTTAATTTTCTAATATGATTTAGCTCGATAATCGAATAAAGTTAAGATATGTTTGAATAAACAACTTTTTTTTAATCATCAATATAAATAAATATATTGATGATTAAAAAAAAGTTGTCTATTCAAACATATCTTAATTTTTATTATCGAGCTAAATCATAATCTATTATTGAGCTAAATCATATTAGAAACTTTTTTTTAATCATCAATATATTTATTTATATGGAATTTTTAGAACCTACAGTACTGTAGATTCTAAATACCTACGCCAAGGGACACAGCGGATTACACCTTAATTAATGCATGAAGTAACTTGATAAAATTACCAGAGATGTATGAAAATATGAATAAATTATTGTCAGAGTTGCGGAAATTTCCGTTTTTTTTTTTCACAACAAAAAAAAATCTACAAAATCATCTAATTTTCGGTCTCCTAAAGTGATTGCCCGCCTTAACCAAAGTGTTCGAAGAATGGCAGAGAAGGCAGGTCAGTTTACCTGCTCGGCTGCGGTTACTTCGCTGAACCAACACTCGAAATCTTTCGCCAGTATTTCTCCCTCCTCGGCGCTCACCTGCCTCAGGTGCACCATGTCAGCTTTGTTGCCGACAAGTGCGAGCGGCATTGCAGCCTCGGGGTCGGCAACTGCGAGGGCCTGTTTCGCTTTTCTCACGAAATTGAACGAACCCCGGTCCGTTATCGAATAAACGAGCAGCAAACCGTCCGCCCATTGCAACGTCTCGGTCGTCGGTAGCTCGTCGTCGCTCTAATTCCAAGAATATAATAAGTCCAGATATATATTTTTTTCACATAGCAGTGCGCAGCAGTTGGAGACACCTACGTGCCATTTATCCTTTTTTAATATACCAATCAATTATTGTAGTTATTGTTTCAGGTGCAATTTCGATTTTATTATTATTGCTTCCGCTGGTGGGAAGTAAAGTTGGTGAAGTGCACAGGAAGAAGTGGATTGGTCACGTGCAAAAATGAATGGGACTCTGCCAATGTGCTGGAAAATATGTCTCGGTCGCGTTACACGGAGAGAATTAAATGTTAAAAATGACCGTGCAGTAACGGTAACCAGATGACAACCCGGAAACTTCGCTTATTATTACTGAGTAAAACACAGATTTTCACGAAAATAAAATAAAATTTCTTCTTCAGATAGAAAATTTTACCAGATTTTCTAGTAAATTTTCATGTGTAACAAAATACGCAAAACTTAAATTTAAAAAATATATAATATCAGCGAAATTTTACTGTGCATTTTATTATTTTATGCCTTTCAAAAATGTCTATAAAAAAGTATCGTCTTTATAACAGTTATTTTAAGATTTATTATAAAATTGAATGAGTGTTATAGGAAAATGTATTGTGCTCTCGGTAAAAATTATCGTGCGCGCTACCCTTCTCGTATAGTAAAATTTTAGCTACGTATTTGAAATTTTCTGTAACGTGAGTTAAAAAAAAACTTGTCGCATACGAATTATTATGCTTTTCTCACTTGTCACCATATTGAAATATATCACGGTAATTTTTACCGTGAAATTCACGACAAAAATTACTTTTTAATTCTTTCCGTGTACAAATCAACCGGAAAATTTATCGATAATCTGTGCTGACTAGCCTCAAGATAGGCATGTAGTGGCATAAAAAATTGATTTTTTTTTACGTAAAATGTTAGTTAAACATCTAAAAAATATGGCCCTCGAATCGCTGATTAGGCGGTAAGTCACTGAAATCATTGATTTTTCGTAGCTCGAAACATTAAACACGTTTTTTCTCAAAACTATATTTTTAAAGTTTGTGGGAAACATAACTTCAAAATGAGTTGAGCATTCGTGCTAAAGTTGTACACATAACTCCATAACAATATTACCTCGAACTTATAGCGACTTGGTTATGAAAATCACTTCTAAAAAGTAATTTTTTATTTGAAGGGAAAGCAAATATTTTGGATAAAATTTAGATGTTAAAATACTATAAATTGTTGGCTCATATTTTTCAGATCAATATTGAAGTCGTTCGATTTCTCACAAACGAACAACTCTCGTCAAAACCTTTCTCGAAGACCACGCCATTTTGTAATATTTTTTAATGAAAAATTTACTCAAACAGTTAAATTATGGAATAAATTGTACCTAAAGTTTCATAAATGTAAAACTTTTTGTTCCTTAAAAAAAAATGATCAAAATTGGCGATTTTTTTCGTCCTTTACATATATTTGCCCTCTTTAAGAATTTCTAAGCCCGTCAGAAAAATTAGGCATGCAATTCGGGCTACGCTTTATCGTCGCAGCTCGACCGATAAAAATCCACGAGATTTATTTCCCAAAAGCACTGACTCGTGCTGCACTTGGCAGAAAGCGAATGCAGAGAAGCCTACAAAGTCAACGAACATGATCCTAAACATACACTTCCTGATGTTCCGACAGCCGTTGAGTCTGTTTACCAAGACGTCAGGCATATTAGAGCATTGCGTGGGCGTGTATACACCCAAAAACGTGACGATGGTTTGAATTATTTAATGTGAGAAATAATTCCTCAAGAAATTCATAGTGGACCAAAGATTGTGCAAATTACATCCGTTCGAACGATAATGCAAGACAATTATTCAAGATAATGGAGGTGGTGCAGGAAACGCGTTAATGTGGGTATCATTCTGGCGTAGGGTGGTCTCAAGAACGGAAGAATAGTGAATGGACAAGTGTAGGGTAAAGGGAAAGGGATGGGATTGTAAAAGCCCGCAGGAACGTACGAAGGAACATTAAAAATGGAGAAAAATTTACACGTAACAATAAAGGTCGAGAACACAAAAAAACAAAGCTCATTGATCAAAACCATGGCACAGAATCGATAAATATTAACCCTTTAACGGCTGGTGGGACACATACGTCCCACCTACTTTGAAAAATCCTAACTTCCAGACAAATGAACATATCGACATCGTTAAGATCGCATTTTGAAGATGAAGGACGCATCTAATCATGAAAAATTCGGCAACCGCAAGGATTGCACCCTTCAGTTTCAGACCCTGGCAAAAAGTGCGAAAAAATGAGAAATGAGCATAACTTTCAGGCAACTTTTTTTTAGAGTCGCGATCTCAAGTGCGTGCTTTGAAATAACATCGAAAATTTGTAGCAAAAAGGTCTGGACCAAAAACCACCCATAACAGTAATAAAATATCGATAACCACCCCTAGCAATTGTGATACGCCCAATAATGCACTTTCATTGATGTTCAGTTCATAAATATTTTTGAAAACATATGAAAAATTTGTAGCAAGAATATCCGAATGGAAAACGCCCCTAAAAGTAACGAAACATCGAGAACCACCCCTAGAAATGGTGATACGCCCCAAAATGCACTTCCATTGATGTCCAGTTCATATATATTTTCGAAAACGCATGGAAAATGTGTATCAAGAACATCCGATTCAAAAACTACCCCTAACAGTAACAAAAAATCAAAAACCGCCCCTCACAGTGGTGACGCGCCTGAAAATGCACTTTTATTGATGTTCAGTTCATATAAATTTTTGAAAACACATGAAAAATTTGTAGCCAGAAAATCTGACTCGAAAACTACCCCCAACAGTAACAAAATATCGAAAACTACCCCTAGAATTTGTGATGCACTTAAAAATCAACTGTCATTAGTGAGGTCGAAGTGCTTTTTGAACGTGAGTCCCTTTGGAAATGAGTAATAACGTTTTATGCATTGCGGGTGAATTTTTCCCAACTGTAGGGTTGTTCATAAGGGTTGGATTTATCCGTAAGTCCTTCAGAATATGCTTATATGTTCTGGAACACTCGTATTTCGATTCAGATCAGGATAAAATAACAGAAAATGAGATGATACCATTTTATCCATTGGGGGGTGAATTTCTCTCAATTGAGGGGTAGTTCATAAGGGTTGATTGATCCGTAAGTTCTTCAGAATCCCACTACGTGTTCTAGAATGACTTTTCCTCAATTTACTGGCAGAAATGAACGATGGGAAATGAAATTAAGATGTTTTCAAGTGATTGGGGTGGTTTTTTCATTTGGGGGTAGTTTCTGAGGGTAGAAAAATTCTCGAATAATTTTCTTTCTCACATTGGGTACTCATGAATTCAGATTTACCATGTACCAACTTTGCCAAACGCTCAAAAAAAAACTCAGCTGTTAAAGGGTTAATAAAAAAAATTGCTTCAATTTTACTCGTGATAACTAGTAAAAGTAATGACAATACCTGTTGTTTTTTTTATTCCCGAACTAATTTTATTGCTCCGTGTCGATCTGTCTTAATCGTTAAATTCAATTAATTCCGGTGTTCAATTATCTACATAATGTAATCAATCGAACACCGATATTGAATAATTGTCGATTGTACTTCCGACTCGCCGCGACGATAATGTCATTGACAAGGGTGGAAATGCACTCGCACCGTTAGTCGGCAAAGAATAAAAAGCTTTTCGCGACTGGAACCACGTAAGAGGGATATGCCCTAATGGATTTACGTTCCGTAGTACGGTGTGCAATTCAAGGTATAGCGCACTCGCCCACGCTCAAACACACGTATTTGCGGACACAACACAAAGAAAGAAAAAAAACAGAAGAAAGCATTTTTACCTTTGGGCAAGAATCTAGGATTTCGAAGAGTATGGGCTCCCCGTCAACCAACACCTCGTGTTTGTATCGGTTCTCTGCAAAAATTCGAAATGTTTCTCTTTTAGTGTAATTTCGTACAAAATGTCTCGCTTTAAAAGTGGCTGTTCTACATTTCAATACATCAAGGACTAATTACTCTGCTTGGAATACTGACATCTTTTTCAATCTGCGTGCGTAAAAAATTAAATTAATGTTACCTATGTCAATTTTAATAAATTCACAAGAAACTCAAGAATTTCGAATCGCCAATTCAGCAAGGTCTGTAGAATAATAAAATTTATCTAAAAAAAAATACGTTTTATTTGCAAATTTATAGACAACAATACTTAAAAGTAAAAGTAATTTAATCTAATCATCTGAATTATTCAGTCCTAAATGAACTTCTTAAAAATGACAATTAAGGCCGTCTTCTAGTCTAGAATTTTGAAAAAATCGATTTTTTTTTTGCATATTTTCAATGTTTAGTATTTCAAGAATATACCCTCCAAAGGAAATTTGGAAATTCCAAATATTAACGGAGTTACAGCTGTAATTAGTGAGGTGGAAACTTAACCGGCGCTGCCGGACCGAATCGAACAATAGACGGTTCCGTCTGCTCGACTACCTGAGGCCCTACCCTTCGTGATATTCACGTTTCTTGACTTCTTGAAGGAGTATGAATGGTGGACCAGGAATCGCCGATTAACGAAATGTAAGTATATGTACCATTATATGACTTAGACTGCCTGAAACTGTACTCGAATCTTTAAACGCGTTTTTCTCGAAACTACTTTTTTTCGAGACGGTTGACATGATATCTCAAGTTGTAGTGAACCGATTTACTTGAAATTTTTTGTGGACCTTCTCTATACACCCCTCTATCGCCCCTACCAGATTTATCGCGAAATTTTGTTACTAATTATTTTTAAAAAATCAACAATCGTGAAAAAAAACGGCAAAAAATGACCTTTATTTTTAAACAGCCGCCATTTTGCGATTTTTTTTTTTGCCTGAGGTAGGGGCTATAATGACATCCTTACTCATTAAGAATCTATTTTTTTTTTTTCAGATGACCAGCAGGGTTGGAATCATGTCAACCAGGAGAGGCCGTTTTTTTTCCACCCCCACTTTACCAGCCTGCATCTACCAGAATTATGGATTTTTTTTTTCGCCAATTTTTTTATACAATGTCAAAGGATGAATAAATATGTGGTAAAAAGATAGATACGGAAATATTTTTTGTTTTTTTTTTTAATCGCATGTTGAAAAATCCCCAAATTTTGGCCCTCTAGACTAGAAGACGGCCTTAAAGAACCTCGAAATAATTTCTAATTCGATTTAATTAAAAATAAATACTATTTAATAGGCAAATTAGCGGCGCAAGAAATTCTGAGCATGAGGATCGAAATGCCAAAATAATAAAAGTCATGAAAAAAAAATTGGAACCGAACATACGCGAAATCTCCGTGAAAAATGTGCAGTGAAAGAAATTGCTGAGTCAACTCCGGCGCGATTCAATAAATCCCCGCTATCGCTGTCTCTCCTTCATTTCTATATTTACCAATGTGTCGTTTATGCGCAAAAAAACACACCCGAAAAAGAAATGATAAACACACACGGGTTATACGGACTCTTTGAACCGCAATTATGATTTTTCGCCGTGCAAAAGTACAAGGGCAACAATATTCGAGGAATGCCAAAACAACAAAAAAAAAGAAGAAGAAAAAGAAGAAAAAGAAGAAAAAGAAGAAGAAGAAGAAGAAAGGCACGAAAAAGAAAAGAACAGTTGGAAAAATCAATGTCGCGCTCGCCGTGAATCGTGTCCAAGTGTCAAATTCGTCTTCGACAAATTTAGACCAGACAGTTCGAGTCGTTTGAGCGGAACAGCTCGCGAGGAAAGACGACGTTATTTCGTGAACGTCGTGCTCGTCGCGGGCGTTTGTACAGTTGGCACTTTTTCAACTCTATAGATCGTCTGCGTATATTCGATGTTGTCTCCGACGTACGGAGCAACGTAAGATAGTATTACGAAAATGTACTCCAAAACATTCTTGAGTAATAAAACTTTGTCGTGTAGCCCGCGGTAACGCTAATAATTTATTGCGATATATCAATTTGACAAAAAAAAAAAAACATTGATCGATCGCGAGGATTAATCGCGACGGCTAGGCATCTTCATTATACACGCGTGTCTAGATTTTGACGATTATTGACAGACGTAGCTTGACACTGAAATGTCAAAATAAATCGATCCATTAACACAACGCGAATGTAACAGCTTTAAAATTTTTTTCGAAGCATTTAAAAAATGGCAAAAAGTAGGCCATGTGAGTGATGAATAAATTTAAAAAGTGGTATGGTTTTTTAAATTATTTAATTTATTCCCAATTGTTGGTTTACTTTATTTTCTATTTTTTTTCTATGAAAAAAAAGAAACATGAAGCAACAGCTTGGAATGGATCGGATCATTTTCTCGTATTCGTTGTCTGGCTATTTCTAGAACGGATCGATAAAATCCTACGAAATATCTTTACGAAAATAAGCAATATCCTCACCCGACTGATGATCGTATTCTCCGATGTAACGTCTCGTCAAAAACCTCACAGTGAGCGCTGCAACAATTGAGATAAAAAAAAAGGAGTAAAATTAATCACGCAAGGATGAGAATGATTGTTTTGAAAATTTTCGAAAAGAAAAATCATCAACTGGTTTGAATAGCGGACTTGAAATAGAAATGTTGGGATGAGAACGAATGGGACGAAAGAAAAGATAATATACGTGGCCCACGAAAAATTTCAATCACATTGCAGCAGGGCCGAATTTTGAAATGTTAATGCTTTGAGGCAACGAAAGAGTGGGAAGGCCTGTAATTATTTTTCAAATAAGGTAAGAATGGGCGCAAAGCGATGTTTCAAATCAAAGGGATAAATAAATGAGCAGCGATTCAGCGGAAAACCTTTTTTTTTTGGCCGAAGTGGGAAAAACATTTGGATTTTTGATATTTTTTTTTATAAGTCCATGTATTTTTACCCCCTGAATACGAATTGGACATTCATTTTCCCCAAGCCTCGCATTTTTTTTAAACAATCGTCAAATGTTTGCGAAAAATCGTTTTTCGCGTTTGGCTGGCTTAGTTTTGAGCTTTCGATGGAAACTCGGTAGATATTCGTAATCGGCGGAAAATTTACCATCAGATAGACCCTTGAAACCGTTTAGAAGTCGAAAAATAATGTTTTCGGTAGGCCCTATTTGGCACTTTTCGGGAACCTCCAAAGACTAAAACTTGAATTAGCGTTTTTTGGCAGTTGTAAAGAAGAAAGTGAACAATTTTTTTTCCTGATATACCGCACACATTTTAAGCAACCAATGGTTTGTTCAATCCGCATGACATTTGAAAAATTATAATCCCTGAAATATATTCGTTTATAGAAAATTAATCGGGTTCGGTATTTTTCATTATTTTTAACATAAATACGCTTTGAAATGTTATTTAAAAAAGATCCTTCATAAAAGTGTGACAACTTTTTTTTCTTTATCAGTTCTGTGGAGTAATTTATTTTTCACTGAGTATTGCATACCATTTGTCAGCAAATTTTACCTAAAAATAAAATTGTGGAGGCACCTATCCTCCCCCCCCCTCGCCCCTTAAATTTGCCCCTGCATTGTAGAAACGTTGCAAGATTGCAGATTACCTTCGAACATTTCTGCAACACTGTGCGGATATTAGGCATTGCAGTATACATGACATTAATAAATAAGAAGATGGCAAATGTCTTGCAGCAACGCTGCAGAGATTCTTAGCCAACTATTGTTATCGGAAGAGCCAACAGCTATGAGATTTTGAGAAATTTTTTATATTTTTTTATTTGTTTTATTGCAATCTGTTATTAAATAACACTCGGCAATTGGTTTGATATGAGATAGATTCGAGAGGTAGCGGTGAGTATCCAGCGATACGCTCCCGCGTGGTTTATTGATGTTTGTTGATTGTACTTTTTTACATTAGGAACCGATTTTGTAGGTTCCGCGGTTTGTATCTCTTCAGTCTTCTTGTTGTTGCGTTTTCGTTCAGTAGACCTGAGGCAGATTCGTTGGGATGGTTTTCGATCCTCGTTTCGTAGAATTGACTGAAGCGTTGTATTTCTTTTTTGACCGTGTTGATTTTGAGGTCTCGGTGTATGTGGTTATTTGTCACATACCAAGGCGCACTAGTTATTATCCGTAGGGTTTTTGATTGCATCCTCTGTATTAGTTCATTTTGAGAAATGGTGATCTATTTCGAGAGTACAAATACACATAAAAGTACCACGATTTCCAATCATTATTTTATTCAATTAATCGCGGCATCTTGTACGCGTGTATTTGCATTTATGGCGGGAATGTAAGTATCGGCAGCGAACACGCTATTGTTCTTCGGATCATCGTTATCGGAATCGTGTACTTTCGTCTTAACTAATTGTACTCTATGTGAGTCTGGGATACGAGTTTACCGGTAGGATAATGGGAAAATAACGAACTGAATTTCTTGTGCGCATCGAGTTCGTGATTCTCAAGTGTACGCGCTCCCCTAGGCTCATTCGGATGTTCCAAACTACCGTTTTAATGGGTTTCCACGGCTCGGCGCGGAGTTTACTGGCGCGGTTTGCTTGCATATATAATGCTCGTTTCACGTGTCCAAACAGTGAAATTCTCGGATATTATACGATTTCGAGAAACTCGAGGTGGTCCAGCTGCAAAATCTCCGTTGCATTTCCCATGTAAAGCGGAACGGCCTTCGTCGATACCGACAATGAAAATTCCAAGTCCAGCGGTAAAAAAAAAAAAAAACTTCGCCGAAGTACGGAACGCGGAAGAAGCGGGAAGAACAAAAAGTAAATAAATATGAGGGGAAAGAAGAGGAGAAAGAAGTAGAAGAAGAAGCGTACGAGAATTTTTTTACGATATTCCTACAACCGGAATTTGCGCGTTCCACAGTGAAGAAGCCACTACCGAAGTCGTAAAAACTTTCCGGAAATACATTGGTCCGTGAAGACCGGAAGAAGCGGAAGAAGGACGCGAAGTCGAAGAGAAAGCGGAAGAAGAATGTTAGAGTGTAATTTAGACGTTATATCTCACAACCGGAAGTCACCTGTTTCATGACAGAAAAGTACTTAGCTGGAGACAGCAATAGCTGATTATAATTCCATTGTTACTCGTCTACCTTAATTATCCAATACGATGCAATTTACAAATACAGTGGGTAAAAAAAGTATTGTTACACCGTGTCTTCTTCAAGTTATCTTGCGAAAAAAAAAATGCTCTGGCGTTTTTTTTCGGAGAAAAAAAATGTTCGACAAACATTATCGAAAAAAAAATTGCTAGAGCATTTTTTTTTTTTTCGTCGGATAATTTGAAAAAAACGCGGTGTACAAATACTTTTTTTACAGACTGTATATCCGTAAGCCCCAAAAAAATTAACCTCTTTCCTCGTACTGTCAATTTTAAAATATTCATTACGATTCACCGGCTTTTCTAATGGGAATTGTCGAATTAATTTGAAAATTTATTCGAATTGTTGAATTAAATTTGAAATTTATTCGAATTGTCGAATTAATTTTAAGATTTATCCGAGTTCTCGAATGAAATAAAAAAATGATTCGACTTCTCGAATTAATTTTTAAAAATTTTCGATATCTCAAATTAACTTTAAAATTTATTCGAATTAATTTTTAAATTTTTCGAATTCTTGAATTAATTCGAAAATTTATTCGTATTCTCGAATTAATTCGGAAATTTATTCGTAGTATCGAATGAATTTGAAAATTTATTCTTATTCTCGAATTAACTTGAAAATTTATTCGAAATCTCGAATAAATTTTACGCACGTGCATGCTATACGGAAAAAATGACAAAATTCTGGCACCGTTCGCGACATTTGCCACGCTCCACGTACAGGGTAATTTAAGTTGAACGAATTCGAGGCAATGCAGAACTCGTGGTTGGGAAAAACGATCTCCGTTCCTTCGACTTCCCGCCAAATTAGTTGTCACTAAATCATCGTACCTTCCACTATACCAGACTCTAAGTTATTCCCACGAGATCCAAGAGTTCACAAATTTTTCTTCTCCTAATAATTACCGCAACAATTTCTCAAAACAACAATGGGCCATTACTAGCGAGTATACATCGGATAAAAACAATTACCTTGAATAAAAGGCGCATTATTTATCATTATTCATATATATAATGGCATATATTACCTATTATTTTATTATAAGATGAATCATTATTATTTGCTATTTGAGCCGTTTTTTTTTATTCAAAAAGGTCAACTTATGCTTCCGATATTCTAATTTTTTGGTGAAATTTCACCTATTTTTATACTATTCCATACTAATATATACTATTTTATACTATAAGTTTTGCTACACTATTTCTTGGTGAAATTTCGATTTTGGGGATGATTATTCGACCGTTTGGAAGTCAGAAGAATACTTTTTCGGTCTAGGGGAAAGGTGTACGAGTTGATCCCATGGAGTAAGATGATCATTTTCAATTGCGACGAAACTATAAACGTTATCTAGTGGTATTCTTTGATAATACATAGCGCCAGCCCCCCCCACGCTAGTCAATTCATGATGGCGATGTGAGCGACGCACTTGCTTTGACGGAAAAAAAATAAAAATTGTGAGCTGTTGATTTAAGGTAAGGTTGACTTTAAGCTTAGAGAACTTTTATTTTATAATGTCCGTTGCAATGGTTGTTGTATTTGTGGCTTTATAATATGCTCACTTTGGTTTTTTGGTTGGCGTGGTAACAGTGGAATACTTGTACGTCATGTTATCGAGCAATAATGAAAAAGTTGAGTTTGGTACAAGATGATCCCTATAGGGATCATCTTGTAAACAAATAACGTACCTACTTTATTCTTGTTGAAGATGATGCAGCGTAATTACAAAAGTTGGTTTTGTTGGTTTATTTTTTTAATAAATAATTTAAATAAATGAAATGTAAATTGAATTCAAATAAATTAATAAATTGATAATAAATAAATCAGTCAATTTAATTATAAATAAAATAAATAATACATTTTAATAAATGTAAGTTGGTTTCTTTTTTTAGATTGTACGGTGAAGAATTTTTTTTCAACGTATGATATTGATTATGAAAGTTTGTTGTCTTAATTATATAAAAAGACTGTCTATTTATGTTCAAACTACATTATTAATGTATAATTGATATTACAAATAATAATTTATATACCTAAGTAATTTAAGACTGGCTGTAGAAGACTGGTTTAGTTTAATTCTAGTTGGGTGAGATAAAACTTATAATATTTATTTTTGCAAATTTTTATTTATATTTACCTAATTTGGCTAAAAATTTTAAAAAATCCCAAAATAGGAGCAAGATGATCCGGGGGATCATTTTGTTCATACCCTAGGGATCATCTTGAACACCGGGGTGTCCAAGATGATCCTTATGTAAGGTTTAAAAAAACGGAAATATTCTTATTCAAACTCTGATAAATTGAATATTTCACATATGCCAATCGTAAGATAGATAAATATGCCAGTAATAAATGCTTTCAGATCTTAATTATGTTGAATATCTTTGAAATTACGAGAATTCTCCCTTAGGGGGATCATCTCGTACACCTTCCCCCTACATACACATACCACCCGTATTGAATTTCATTTGAAACCATATTTTTTTTTAAGCTTTTTTTACTTCCAATACCGAAAAAGTACTCTCCTGGCTTTCAAACTGCCGAATAATTATCCCAAAAATCGAAATTTCACTAAACAAGATAGTAAATATCGGAAGCACAAGTTGAGCTTTGGTGAAAAATGCACAGCACAGGTCTAAAATTTCTCTAAATTTTTTCAGAATTTAAAAAACGACGCACGTGGACTCAACGATTTTTTGGAGCCAAAAAAGGGGTGTGGGAAAAAAATTTGATAAGTGTTTCTTTCAGATGTGAGGTTTTCTAATACGAAAATTTGTAATCAACGTTGTAAGGGGAAATATTTGTCTGAGTTGAGCTGGCGTACCCCATATATAAATGTGTATAGATTCTGCTTTGCCACCCACCGCATAATTTTATAAACATTATAGGAATAAATATTGCGAGAAAATAATGCACTGCTTGAGTAGTACGCATATTGCCATCGGAGACTAAGGAAACTCGAGATACACGACAGCCTAGTGACCCGCTTCGTCGTCGAGTTGTGTGTACCGCACTATTTTTATACCGACGAATCTGCCACGAAAACCACGTACCGCGAAACTTAAACTTCTCTCCGGTTGTGGTCGCGCGCCAGCTCGCTCTCGAGCGCACGCCTTATTATCCAACGAGTTTCAATATTCCCGAACGAGTTTCGCGATCGTGGAACAGTGTTTTTCTTTCAGTTACTCCAAGCGAATAATCGCCAATTTATTGGCCATAGATAGCAGAGGTTCATATAGATCGATGTAACGATACAATTTTCCGTAGAGTCAAGAAAAATTTCACGCCCCCAACAAGTGATTACGCGGAGTGAGGGTATCGCCAATTCCACTGAGAGTAATCGGGTAATTGATTTTTTTGAAAAAGTGAATTTCGGGATCGTGCTACTCGAGGCATATATGCGTTTATGTGTAACAATATGACATTAATATGCGAACTGGAACAACATATGTTTGGTTTCCTTTGACGACCTAATGAATCAGTTAATTCACTGTAAATGGTCATCTCTGTACCGTTGATTTTGTTTTCGCCAGAAAGAGTTTCGAACGTTTGGGACACATTCCATTGTTACGAGACACGGAAGTATCTGGCGAAACTATGCCAGCAATCGGTCATCATTAATATTCACCCGATACGATGTTTCTATTAGCTATATCCGCACAATGAAGACGTCTAATCAAGGAGCACTTTATCATTGCACATAGGTCATGTCTGAAATGAGACTAGCATGTCAATGTACATTGGGTTTTGTCGTCTGTATATGTGTGACTTTCTCTCAATCTATCTATCTATCTATCTGTCTCTCTCTCTCTCTCTCTCTCACTCTCTATATCCTCCTCTCTCTTTCCCTCATCAGGCTCCTCTGATACTAGCTTGTGGAAAGTGGTGCACCACTCGGTTGCAGTTGCAGTTGATGATCCGCTTGTTGGAAAGATGGGTAGGAGAGTAACTATGCGAGGGAACGACGGAGACGGAGAGTTATCTCTGTACTTCCCTCATCCATCTGTCTGACTGTTTTGTTGCATTCCTAGAGTAGTTCCGCAGTGCATAGCTAAATGTCTCGCTCTCCATAGTTTTGTCTCATTCTCTCTCTCTCTCTCTCTCTCTCTCTCTCTCTCTCTCTCTCTCTCTCTCTCTCTCTCTCTCTCTCTCTCTCTCTCTCTCTCTCTCTCTCCCCCCTCTCTCTCTCATCCTCCCCCCTCTCTCTCTCATCCTCCCCCCTCTCTCTCTCTCTCGCTATCTTGTTCTACATCCTAGAAACGTCGAGCGAATTCCACCACGCCAGTAGACTAAATATTTGACCGATTCCTTGTCGTCTGAATGACAACGTTCCAAGATCCTAAATGGAATGGTAGAAACCTTGCCAATCAGTTCTCCCTTCCGGAGCATCCGAAATCCAAGTAACTATAATTCTGCGGCTGCCTGCTCAGGTTATGATATCTATATGTTCACCATTGCCATATACCTGGTCATTGTGTGATCCGCGTGCGTCATCCTCGATCTAGTGTACCGTGATGAATCCAACGAGATATGGTAGCACGATTCCTATTTTCAATCGTGTCCCAAAAAGCAACTAAGGTGTTACTAGGATAGATCTCCGAATCGTAACTCAGGAGTTACCTTTCTTCCCAGCCTCTGGAAGTGCATGGGTCATTATATTTACCAAGACCCAAGAGGTAACATACTTACTAGGGTAGAACCATAGAGCTCAACTAGGTGGTCACTGTCCTCTTTGGTCTATGAGAGTAACCAGAGAATCGCATTTTTCCGAACCTTAAAAAGTTACCAGGCAATTATATTTTCCAAAGTCTCAAAAAGTAACTACGAAGTTACATTTTTTCCAAAACTCAAAACGGAAGTCGGAAGTTACATTTTCTCAAACCTCTCAAATTAACTAGGGAATTACATTTTCCGAACCTTGAACAGTCACCAGGGAATTATTGTGTCTATGCATAATTCCGTAACGAAATTCCGACTGATGTCGTTCGCAGTTGTTTCTCCGCTCGCACATGCGTCAACCATATGAATTGTGTATTTTAACTTTATAAAGTATCCATCGAGATCCATAACGTATAGGCAGTTTAATTATATTTTGAACATGGAAGGAAAAAAACATGTTTTTTTTTCGAGGGATTTCGTCTTTTTATTTTTGAAAAGGCAAAAACACGTCGCAAACTCAGAAAAAGAAATGCGTCATGTTTTGGTGCACCCACCGTTTAGTTCAGACTTTGCACCTTCCTACTGTCACTTGTTCCAGGCGCTACAGAACACTTCGAATAATAAAACTTTCAGTTCTCTGGACGTCCACAAAAACCACTTGGATGACTTTTGCCCAAAGATCTCAGGACTTCTATGAAAGAGGGACAATGAACCTCGTGGAGAGATGGCAGAAAGTCATAAAACAGAATTGAACATATTTAGTTGATTAACCCTTATTCGGCACACTTCAGTGGAGATACGTACTCGGCACACTGGGGTCGTTTGCACCCCAGCGACAAAAACCGTTATTATAAATAAACTATTTAATATTTTAACTTGAATTTTTTTTGGGACTTTTGGAAAGCTTCTTTTTCAAAGTAGTGTAGGTTATGTAGACGATAATTTGATTTGAGTATATTAAACAAAATTTAATTGCGAAAAAAAATGAAAAAAAGTGATTTTACAAAAAAATTCATTAAAAAAAATGTTTTTTGATAGAAAAGGCTAAAAATTTAACTGAGTCTTCTGCTGATGTATTATAGAAGAAAAAAATAGTACTTATAAAGCTGTTTCAGAAAAGATATTTATTTTGAGAAATAAAAGTAGGAATTTTGAGAAAAAAGCTTTATGCTCCAGCATAACGCTATTAGCCTGAGTGGATACCACTATATTGGTATCCACTCAGGCTAATAGCGAGGCTAAAGTGGATACCACTATAGCCTCGAACTTCCACCAGATGTCGTGCTAGACCCGCTTCCCCTACGTTTAGGAACTTAAAATCTATAACATATGACGGTGGGGTGCAAACCACCCCAGTGTACCGAAGAAGGGTTGAAATCGCTTTTTTTAACAAATATTTTGTGTCCGAAATTTACTACATTTTCGGAATTATGCATAAACCCAATACATTTTCCGAAACCTCAACAAGCAACCGGGAAGTTACATTTTCTCAAACCTCAACACTAGGTAACTAGGGTTTTACTAGGCTAGATCCCCAAAGCACAACTAGGGAGTTATTCGTCAGCCTCGAAAAATAACTGGTTTTTTTTCCCGCAGTCGTCAAAGAGTACCTGGTGACTTATTTTGCCCTCGATCTTCGTCAATTAAATAACTATGAAGTTTCCACCAGTCCTCAGAATTAACTAGGAAGTTTCTTCCCTCCCAGTCCTCAAAAAGTCATTAGCTCTTCGACAGGATGACGAGTTTGGCAATCAACGAGAATCAGGCCGACAAAAAAACAACTGCAATAGTTGCCTTCGATTGCTACTGGAGAAATCGGTAAGATCGGTTTCGTGCGAGATTTATCAGGGACATACGAGTATCCATTTTTTTTTCTTCGCGCGGACGCCCCTTTAGCATATAGTTTCCATTATAACGATCTTCAAGGGTTCCGCTACGTGCTACGTCATTATACGACGTGGTTGCCACGAAGGCGCATGGACGCTCTCCCATATCAATGCGCTCGTGTAACGAACAACGGCTCGAATATTTGCCCCTCCTTGCGTTGTAATTAACAAGACTATGTACTCGGCGAACGATCCAAAGATCCGTCTAGTAGGTCAATGCGTATACACATACAGGGTGTTTTTCTAATGGATCGACACAATTTTTTTGGCGATTGGGGCGGTAAATTGCTAATTTTTTCACCCTTAGATCCTATATCCTAAATGTCACGGTAATTGAGATATGATTTTTTTTTTAATCACCCGGAATTTCGCTTTCAAATCGTCATAACTTTTTTGCTTGTCATTGTAATCGCACGAAATAACTTTTGTTGTATTCTCCAATGTATTTTTATAATAAAAAAATCATTATTTGATACAATTGATTTCAAGCAAATGACTCATGAGCTTCCAAAGTCTTAAAAATGTGTAAATGTATGAAAAATATCAACTTCTAAATTCATTATAAAAAAAAAACAAAAAACTAAAAGTTATTTTGAACTTAGCTTTGTTTTAAAAATTTCTCTAGTTAATACACTTTCCAACAGTATGCTACATGTCATAGAAATCATTAATTATGTGGTGAAAATAAGAGATACTAGTTCGCCAGAGTCAGGTTTAAGAAAAGACTTTTTATGTTTCCGATGTTTTTATTAAACTTGAGTTATAAATTTTGCTCAAATTGACCTCCGATACTCCGTATTAAAACCACAAACGAAACAGTTATGACGATGTAAAGGCGAAGTTTCGGGTAATTGAAAAAAAAAAACGAAAAAAAATCATATCTTAATTACCGTGACACTTAGGGCATAGGGTCTAAAGGTGAAAAAGCTAGCAAATGACTCTCGCGATCCCTCAAAAAATTGTGTCGGTACATGCATCAAACACCCTGTATATGTGCATACATCAGTTGCGAGATTATACATGCGACGCGTGTACCGATCGTCGTCCTATATATATATATATATGCATATGTGTATCACGTAACGCGCGCTATCACGTTACGAAAGAATAAGATGGGGAACAGAGGCCACCGATAGATACGGAAAAAGGCACATCGAAATACGAATGTGTCATGAGCGCATCGATCGAGTTGAAAATGCATTAAGATCGTGAGCTCTCGGGGTGGGTCTACTCTAAAGGGCACTCTATTTCCCTCTTTCTCCCTCGCTCAATCTTTCTCTCTCTCTCTCTCTCTCTCTCTCTCTCTCTCTCTTCTCCTTCTCTCTCGTCTCTCTCTCTCTCTCTCTCTCTGTCTCTCTCTCTCTCTCTCTCTCTCTCTGTCTGTCTCTGCCTATCTATCTCGCTCTCTTTTTCTCTCTGCTCGATTTTTCCGCTGGAGCAACGAGAATAGAGCTGCGGAGTGCTCGCTTCGCGATATTGAGACGTGCCCAAGGCTCGAAATACATCATCGAAACCGTGGAATGCGTTACTAGCTTCGAGGATCGCTCTACACGATCTTCAGAGACTCCCTTGTCTTTCTCTCTTCCTCTCTCTCTTCCCGTCTCTCTTCCTCTCTCTCTCTCTCTCTCTCTCCTCCCCCCCCCCCCCCCCCCCCCTCGTGCTTCCTCCGCATCATATGATCGCGAAAAGTAGAAGAGAAGAGCAGCAATCGAGTTGTAGGCGTAGGTAGACGACGATATATATACATATGATGAGTCATCCGGGCGCCAACGATGTTCCGGCCCTCACCCTGTCATCTTCCGACAATTTTTAATTTATTTTTTTTAGACTCCTTACAACCGTACATCTTTCGCATCCTTGGTTTTCTCCCTCGAAAATGTTCACTTGCGACGTTGTTTTTTTTTTCGGGTATTATTATTTAGTATTACGTGCTCCTTCATACGCGATAAACGCGGAAAATTATAGCAACGTCAATGCCGAAGGTCGAAACGCGAAAATGTATTCTCGGATGCGCGGAGAAGCGTTTCGATACTTTGAAGAACGAAAAAAAGCCGCGTTAAAACGTCTAATCGGAAATTGTGAGATCGAATAAAAATGATCGAGTATATACGCGTGTTGTACTTTACATTCGAATTTACGTACAGTATATCCGTGCGTATGTAGAGAAATATGTATGCGGTATTCATACGCTGCATATATAAATTTTTATGTTCACGTGGGGGTGTGAATCGATATATACATACACACATACATTAATGGATATACGTATATGTATACATATACATGTATGGGAATGTACGTACGCCAAAGATGAATTGCCTCGTTCCTCTCGATATGAAATTCCATTTATACGTAAGGCTCGGGTATTCGTTTGATAGATTCAATATATACATATATGTATATTTTTACATATACACTAACTCCATTTTACATATACAATTAATTCCACTTAACACAGTGGAATTAATTCTGGACGGTTAAATTTTTTTCGAAAATTCGTACGGATAAACTTCCGAAAAGCCCACACCTCCGAATAATTTAGAACTTTGTGTACTTATGTATTTTGATTCGCTGATCACGAATATGATAGTGAAAATACACGTAAATTTGATTTTCAAGGTCAAAACTAAAAAAACGGTTTTTTTTAGTTTTTCTATTTTATTTTAATAAGTGTTGATCGTAGAGGAAAATATCTTCTACAAAAATTGTAACCCATCAAAAGACCGATAATTTATGTTCTATACAAATTTTGTCTAAAATCATTATTTTCCAAGAAGAAGTGGGATAATACTCCAATAAGTATATTTTGCTAATCTCCATTAATTTCGATATTATCTACTTACGCACTTTACTGCATATGGGCCCAAACAAATGCAAATAAAACAAACCCAAACCCAAACAAACTCGGATATGTTGAATCGTGGGGTGTGTAGTTCATTGGGCTGGGCGTAGGGCACCTCGGATGGGTGTGTGGAATCGTGGGGTGCGTAGAACACTGGGATGGGCGGAGGGCACCTCGGATGGGTGCGTGGAATCGTGGGGTGCGTAGAACACTGGGGTGGGCGGAGGGCACCTCGGATAGGTACGTGGAATCGTGGGGTGCGTGGAACACTGGAGTGGGTGGAGGGCACCTCGGATGGGTTCGTGGGGAATCGTGGGGTGCGTAGAACGCTGGAGTGTTCAACACACAAAGCCACATAAGTTTTTCGTTTTTATATTGCTTAACCTTCAATATACTCCTATATTATACTAAAATCACAAAAAATAACAGAAAACAACATAAAATACAAAAAAGACCAAAATAAAGAATACAAACAAAGCAAAAAGCAGAATAAAAAACAAACAAAAAAATAGACTACAATACAAAAAAAGCAAAAAAGAATAAAATGAAAAAAGCAAAAAAAACATGCACTTTAAAGACTAAACTCTAACCTCCCCGTGGTAAAGTGCGTAAGTAGATAACATCGAAACTAATAGAGTTTAGCAAAATATACTTATTGGAGCATTATCCCATTTTTCTCGAAAAATAATGGTTTTAGACAAAACCTGTATAAAACATAAAATATCAGTCTATTCATAAGCTACAACTCTTGTAGGAAACATTTTTCTCTAAAATCAATATTTATTAAAATAAAATAGAAGAATTAAAAAATAAAGTTTTTTTAGTTTTTACCTTGAAAATACAATTTGCGGGTATTTTCACTATCATATTCGTAATCAGCGAGTCAAAATACATAAGTATACGAAGTTTTAATTAATCGGAGATGTGGGCTTTTCGGAACTACACCCGAAACATTATATTGGGTCTATGCATAATTCCGTAGCGTAATTCCGAAAAATGTAATTCGCAATTGTTTTTTCACTCGCACATGCGTCAACCATGTGAAGTGTCGTATATTAAGTGGAAGCTGACACTTGTGCAGACATTTAAAAAAAAGTATTCATCGAGATCCGTGATGTAAAAAAAGATTAATTATATTTTGAACATGGAAGGAAAAAAACGTGTATTTCCGATGCATTTCGCTTTTTTATTTCCGAAATGGAAAAAACGCGTCACAAACTCACAAGAAGATATGCGCCGTGTACGGAGATAATGCCGTAAGGGAAAGTGTGCGTCGAAAGTTGTTTGCGAAATTTCGTTGTGGAAATTTTGATCTCCAAGATGTTTCTCGCTCCGGTTGACCAGTCACTACTGATCTCGATTAAATCATGGCTTTAATCGATTCCGACCGACATTTAACGACTACAGAGATCGGCCAAAACCTCAACATTGGCCAATAAATTGTTTCGAGACATTTACGGAAGCTTGGGAAGGTAAATAAGCTTGATGTTTGAGTACCGCACGAACTGAGGGAAAAGAATTTAATGGACCGAATTGTAGCTTGCAATTTGCTGTTCGAACGCCATCCAAACGATTTTTAAAGCGAGTGATTACTGGTGATGAAAAGTGAATTATCTGCAACAATGTCAGTCGAAAAGATCGTGTTCAAAGCTCGGGGAGGCTGCTCATCGGTCGCAAAGGCTGAATTACACCCGAAGACGATCATGCTCTGTATCCAGTGGGATTGGGAAGGAATGGTCTATTATGAGCCACTGTCACCCAACAAAACGATTCATTCTGCCAAGTACTGCTCAGAGCTGGCCAAACTAGAGCGAGCGATCGATCAGAAGCAGCCCAAATTGGCGAACAGAAAGGGCGTAATGTTCCACCAGGACAACGCTAGACCATACGTTTCTCTGATGACCTGGCAAAAATTATAGAGGCTTGGGTGGAATGTTTTAGTACACCCACCGTATAGTCCGGACCTTGCACCTTCAGACTATCACTTGTTTTGGGCGCTACAGAACAGTTTGAATAATAAAACCTTCAGTTCCCTGGATGTCCTTAAAAATCACCTGCATGACTCCTTTGCCCAAAGATCTCAGAACTTCTATGAAAGAGGGATAATAAAGCTCGTGAAGAGATGACAGAAAATCATTGAACAGAATGCAATATATTTAGTTGATGAAAATTCCATTTTTTAGCATTGAAAATGCTTTTAAAGATATATTTAGGGGGTCTAATTTAGCGAGATGTCACGCGAAACTAACGCCACCCCCATTCCACTGCCGCTGTGTAGTAGCAGGATGGCGGGAGCTGCGATATGGCAAATGCCTGTGATTTCTTGAAAAATGCTGCATTACATGTAGAGTCATTTGTGGTTACAAGTTGTAAGTTTCAATTTTGGTGTGTACATCACAATGTTGGTGGGTTTGGGTTGGAGTTTGATTAGGTTTAAATTTGGGTTCGTTTACGTTTAAGGTTGAATTTGTTTGGGGTTGTTTGGGTTTGTTTGGGTGTGTTTGGGTTTGTTTGGGTTTAAGATCGGGGTAGTTTGGGTTTGTTTGGGTTTGATGGATGGATAGTGAGAGAGTGAGAATGTGAGAATGTGTGTGAGAGACCGCGAGAGTGAGAATGTGAAAAGAGAGTAAGAGAGAGAGAGCAACTCATTATTGGCATTACTTTTTTTATCGCCCGAAAAGTCTGATTACATTTCCAATGCCATGAAATAGTTGCACATTTTGTAATATCGGTAGATTTTTTTTGTAATTTTTTTGCGTTTGAAATTTACTCAATTTTAGCTACGGAATCATGCATAGACCCAATAGATTAAAATAAAACCATAAAAGTATTATTTCGGCACACCAGAGTATACATTTTTTTCGTAAATATAAAAAAAAGCTAATTTCTACCAAAAGTGTCCAGACTTAATTCCACCGTGTATATAAATTTACCACGAACAATTATATCTGCCACCGAGAGAACAAGACCAAACCATTAAATAACATGTAAAAGAAGCTAGGAAAAAAAATGCATATTAGGGACGAAAGTTTTCAAAAAAAATCTCACCCTTGGCCTGGTGACCTCAATTTTGGCATTTTACCGATCAATATGTTCGGGAGTAGGACTAATTGTAAGAGAGAATACAGTTGTCGTTGGGTCTCGTCTTTTCATTGCCTACTCACACTGTCTGGCTAGTTAGGCACCGCAACTACTCGCATACTCCGCTGCTATGCTTCATGGTAATCAGAGCACTGTATATCGTTAGTTTTATGTACCAACGACCCTTTGTGAGACTTGTACAAACTTTATTGATTCAACAATTCGTTGGTCACACAGAAAATACTTGATATTACAATTTCACAAACTTTCGTTTACTATTACGTCTACCGGAAATTTTTCATAGTAAATTTGCAGCTCACGTACAAATTTGCAATTAAAATTATCATGGAAGTACAGAAAAATGGAGTTTGGTGATTTTTTTTGTTAGAATAAACGTTTTGCACGTACGTTCGAAAGTAAGATTTCGATTTAGTCAGTGTGTACGTAGATGTTGAGTGATTCGGGGCAAGAATTCCTGAGTGGTGGCGTGCAATGATAATCGTTGTCAAAAGAAATGGCTTTGAGCTGCAGAATTTCGTATCGAGAGGAACGCGAGTTACGCTCTTTTGTTTGACAGCAGTCAATATACATACTGAACGGTGAAAAAGCGAGCAGCTGTTGGATCCGACGAATTATTTACCCACCTATGTGCTTCCAACATGGGGCTCTTACCAACGCCAACCGAAATATACTCGAGTGTTTGACTACGCCTTTGGCATTTTTTGTCTCAGCGTTTCTCTCTCTCTCTCTCTCTCTCTCTCTCTATATATATATATATATATATACATCCATCTCTCGATTCATCCACTCTCAGGCGTGCCCAAGAAACTGGACGGTCTCCACGCAGAGATTCCTCTCTCATCGAGCTTCTACCTCGCACTTAATTCTACTTCCGGAAATCGTAACTCGTCTTCCAGCTCTTTGGGAATTTATACGAAATTCTCGCCGCTTCTCCGATATTTATTTTCGAAAAGTATCACATTGGCCGTCCATTTATTTTGCCCTGACTAAAAAAGGAGGGCCTGCCTCTTTGACCCTTCGGATAAAAGAGAACGCGTGCCAGTGAGACACGTAAAAAAACGAAGCACGAGAGATTAGATAGGTTGATTCAACAAAATCATTGACGCATCTCACTTTTCGTGAGCTCTTCCGAAAAGTAATAGCCTCTTTTTTTTACTCTCAATAAAAGTTAATTTTAAAGTATTTTTTTTTTATGATCCTTGGAACCGTGTCAGACTCGCTTTATTTACAGCCAAAGCGCAAAATGTTTTTTTCGTTGTCTCAAGAATGTTATATGAAAAACAGGTAAATTTGTTTTTGTTGATCGGAGGTACACAATTACGACGCATGCGAAACCAAAATAGAATACTTACTGAACTTTCACTAGTTAATAACAATTAAATATGCATTTTATATTTTTTTCGTATTTATTTCTTATCTTTTTATTTCATTTCCTGTGAAAGTTAAAAAAAAACATGACGTTACAAAAAAATTAATAAATCTATATATTTGTTTATAGAATGGAGAAAGTTTGGCAATTCTTTCGATTAAATTTTGATTGTATCGCGATATTGTGAGAAAGAAAAATAATAATGTAAATAAGAAATAAAAGTTTTTCCGTGAAAAATCCGTAACGCGCAAAAGTTTCACGTATCTTTACAGAAGCGAACAAAAAAGCTTCGTCGTGCAGTTTCATCGTCTTTTTTTCACTCGGCCTCGTGTTCGAGAGATACCACAACAGCTCGGTCACGGTTCGTCTATATTTATAAAAGACAAAACGTTATTAATCTGGATCAAGCGGAGGCATCGGTTTTTAGCCAAGGACTTGGCTTGGACAATCCGTGCCAGATTTTCGAGCATACCAGTCTCGCCGTACTCCTCGTGTTTTCCCGATGGCAAAAACACTTTTTGTCGAAAATACACGAGGTATTTCGATCGAAACAAAAGGCAATTCCGACCCGAGAAAATGCAATTTTATTTAATTTATTTCAATTATATTTAAGTCGTTCAAATTTTATCCAATTTATTTAAATTTCATTTAATTTATTTGAATTTTATTCAATTAATTCAAATTTTATTTAATTCATTCACATTTCTTTCTATTTATTTTAATTTTATTCAATTTGTTCAATTTTTCGTTAATTTCTCTCATCAATTCAAACGAGACAAGAAAATCGGCAATAAATACCCTGCCGTTTTATCATATTTTTCTAAATCACTTCCCAAAAAACAAAAAACTAAATGTGAGCTATTCCGGATTTTTTTGGATATTTTTCTCCCCGTTTGGCGAACGTGTCAATTCTCTTGTTCACTGTAAATTGGAGCAACAACAAATCAGACGTCAGTCACGAGAATTTTTTACCTCGCTTGAATTAGTAGCTCGAGATTCACGAGTCTATCGATTTTTAATGGAAGATCCGATACCGACAACGTAAATTACATTTAACCGGTCCATAGAGCTTGGCTTATTATTGTGCAAATTGGCCGTCTTCGTGAGATTTTCCTCGAGATCTCGCCCGGATCGGGTCTCGGGCGAGGCGAACGTGCCTCTAATAATTCAAGTTCGTGTAGCGTAAGCCAGAAAGTTGTGTCTGGCTCGAACGTTGTTTCTTCGTGAGTTATCGAATCCACTTTACCTTCTCGTTTTACTTCTTCATTTCATTCTCCTAACCTTCTACTCCAACCTATTCTATTTTTTTTTTGGCGCCCTTTTCGTCTTCCTGTATCGGGCGTCGGAACGAAAATCGGTATAAAATCGGTGACCGATTCGTCGAACGACCCATTAGGAAAAAAAATGCGACATTAAAGTCGTGCGAGGAATTTCGTTGTAGATCGACGAAAATTTGAGCAAGATACATTTTTTTTTCGCTTCCGTTGTGCGACGATCTTTCATTACCTTAATGATGTACGGTAGGTATCGTCACTGCCAAAAGTATTGTGTAATCAATTATCTCACTTTTAACCATGATAATTTTATGTAAATTGGTTCCGATTAATTATATATAGTTGAACATGCATTAACTCACATGCCTAGACGTTATTTAAATGAAAAAAAAAACTTGAAAAATCGTTATATTTCGCCCAAGCCAGAGTAAACTTTTTGACGCGACTCACACCGGGATCGATCTGTTGGAAACGAAAAAAAAAAAATGAATTTGTGAAATTCCAATTAATGAATTCTAATGCTGAATAAAAAAAAATATATTTCTAAACGGTTTGGGTTTGTTTGGGTTCCGGTTTTCCGATTTTAATTAAAATCCACCGAAATTACATCGACCACGCGTACAAAATTTTGAAAATAGATTCTTGAATGTATTTTATACACGTGGAAAAATTTACAACTCGTTCCAATGATTTTGTCTATATTTTCATAGTATAAAAGTCGGAGCAAGTGCTATTTGTCATAAGAGCGCACGTTAAATTAGTCATTGTATAACTTTTGATGTGTTTGGTCAGTCGTCTTTAAATTTTGCACATGAACTCAGCTTGGATTTTTGAATGATATGTCAAATTTTGCACAGTTTATTATGATTTTCACTTCTAGCCCATCCTTAGCCAAAGTTCCCAATGGTCTTGCGGGCTTTTGGGACCGCATTCTTTTCAATGTTGTCACACTTGTGTCTTCGCTATTTCCGGTACTCTGCTGTCGAGAAGAATTATTTGATAGTTTTGCCTTTTGTTACGATATATTTTATATTTATTACTTTATTGAGTTAATTTCGAGTTTATTTCGATTTTGAGAACCACCATTCGAGTTCACGCTTTCTCTCTCTCTCTCTCTCTCTCTCTCTCTCTCTCTCTCTCTCTCTCTCTCTCTTTCTTACTGGATGAAGTACTTATTAGAATTTCAAGGCATTAGATTTCATGTACCCGACGCTTGTGAACGCTCTATTTTCGTCGTAATGTTACGTTTTACTCTCACAATCGTATTAAGTGTGTACGTGTACAAATGGCTCTCTCTCTCTCTCTCTCTCTCTCTCTCTCTCTCTCTCTCTCTCTCTCTCTCGCAGTTTGCCCCAAGTCTCGAGGCGCCGGAAATGATTCGAGAGCTCATCACTTAAAAGAAAGCCCAAAGTGTTTGTACGTCTATCTGTATGTTTAAGCTTAAGTGTAAAAGCACTCACCGCTCTTTCCAACTCCGGGAGCACCGATGACTGCCACCTTTACCTCGCACAGCGAACTCTTCTTCCTCCGTATACCCCTTATAGCATTCGACGTCATGTTCCGAGCATTTGGAACTGCGAATCATCGATATAACAGTAGATTTCAGAAAATGAGAATATATTGACTCTTGGGTGATTAAAACATTGTAATATTTCACGGCCATACTCTCGTAGCGATTCAGAAGAACGGAATATTACAAAAAAAAGAACGGAAACAATTTCATATAAATATGCGTGTGTAAACAATGTTTACATGGGGGCAAAAAAATTATGGAAATCTTGCTCCTACAGTATTGAATTAGTACGTATCATTGCGTAAAAAAGATGGCGAGGGCTAATTGAATTTGTCATGACCAGATGCCACGAATGATTTATAGGAATTTGTGGAACGTCAATTATTTTTATTTTGATTAGTAATTGAATTGTAATGAGTTCGATCGAACGAATGATCGGACGAATGAAATATTTTTATATTTCATGATAAAATTAAGTTGGCACAAAAGCAATGGGTCGTCTGGACCTTTGAGAATGTTTGTAGAATCTGGAAGCTTCGACGTCGAAAGGGATTCGCCTACAGGATGAAGACAAGTAATAAATAATCAAGGTGTCTGCCAACCTGAAAAGTCATGAAAAGTCTTAAGTGTCATGAAAAATGACCAGTCTAGCTGATTTTTTTTTAAGTCCTCTGCAGCGCTCTTTATCATGGACGATTTTTGTATTAATTTATCCAAAATAATTTCAAATTCTCGCGGGTTTGCGACAATCTACGGGATTAGAAAAAAAAGGTAGTAGAAAAAATAAATGATTCGTTATCTCAACATGTTAGTTTTTCTTTGTTATTCGTGTAAAGCGACTAGATGATATTACTCAAAGTTCCTAAATGTATGTAATATTTTTCCAGATATTCCCAAAATATATTTCTCCACAGCAAGCTTGAAATTATGTTTGTCTCACATTTTTTTTACTACACATGGAATTGTACAGTTTGGTGACTTTTCGTTCATTGCGTATACTTTTTATTGGCATACAACACACATATGTTTCAAAGAGCAGAATATAAATATAAAAATTTATAAAATCAGTCGCACTAAAGAATTATAAACTATAATTTTATAGCAGAAAGTCATACCAAATTTCATGAAAAAATCCCTATTCCTTTTCTTAAAAATCCTTAAATATCATGAAATTTCAGTTCTGGTCACAATTAGACAATTTAAATATTTAATTAAAAAATAAAACATTTCCCATACAATAGTTCATTACTTATGGCCCAACCTAATATTTAATTGGTCCCTCGTAATGAACAATATCGTCGAAAGGATTTTTATGTTCTCCATAAAGGATGTCCTCTCCGTGTATTAATTCCATTCGCTATCGATACCATAGCATCTTCGAATGATTTCATAGCATCTATGGAAAAAAACGTATTTCTCCCACGAAAGTCACTTGACTGTTACAACTGTTGGAAAAAATCGAAAATTCTTATGAGGAAAAGTATACGAAGAGGTGTGAGGCCACGATGCACCTCGGCTGATGCTCTCTTTCTTGTGTTTCTCTCTCTCTCTCTCTCTCTCTCTCTCTCTCTCTACTCTACTCTACTCTTTTCCAATCCAATCTGCATTCTATTTCGAGGACTCGCTGTCGGAGACGGCAGCGAAAAGTCAGACACGAGGCAGCCGTCTGCTTTGAGTGCGTTCGAACATCTACTGTTTTTCCTCTCGCCTCGTTCTTCTCGCTCTCTATCTTTCTGCTGGTGAGTGCAGTCACCCGGCATCGCTCGGCACGGTAAGGAGAGCAGGTCCCTCCAGAGGTAGCGGGATCAGACGAACTCACGGCAAAAATGTATTATGGGATGTTGTCTCGAGCTAGGCTTCCCACCATCGACCATTGAGACGTCGTTCAAAGTCATTTTTCACACAAAACAATAAATAATTGTTTTTGCAACAAATGAGACGGTGATGCGATAGTCGTATGACATAATTGTCTATGTCGATCACTTACTTTCAATTATATATTGTCTCGTTTTTTTTTCCAAATAATACTGTTTTCGGTCGGAAAATATTTGACGATAGCGAAAGTATTGGCAAGACCCAATGGGAGCGACCCCCTCAGTCGCTTCGGTCTATTTATCTTCGCGCATATCCTGCATCCTTTTGGTAGCGCATATCCTGCATCCTTTTGGTAGCGCGCATTGGCGTAAACAATATTTTCTTCTAGGAAGGGGGCTGGCCTGACAGGAACTAGTTTTGTTCAAAATCATCTTTTTTTTCAAATAAATTTTTCATAATAGTCGATAATCACGTAACACACATAAAATATGGAACTTGATCATACGTTCATGTTAAGGCGGACAACCAACCGCTTTAGATGCTTTAAAAAATCAATATTTTTTTATTTCATAAATCGTTAGCAGAATATCTTAAGAATACACCCTGAAAATTTCAAAACGATATTCGGATTCCTTCTAAGGGTATGTGTATAAATGATAAATACTCTCCGCTCGACTCCCAAGCGCGCTCAGGTATCCATGAACGCCCAGTTAGGTAGTTTGTTTGGGTTTGTTTGGGTTTTCATAACCCAAATTTGGGTTTTCATAACCCAAACAAACCCAAACTCGACCGTTTGGCGATTAGCTCCAAAACATCTCCATTCTGGGTACAAAATAATCGAGGTAGCGGCTTTTCTTGCTGCTATTTTATTCAATGAAGGAAATTCAGCCCTACTCATGGTTACGAATTAACTAAAAATCGTAGTTGGCAGGCAAAGCTACGGATATGCCGATCAAATGGATCAGATGCGCGTGGCTCGGTAAAATAGAAAAAGTTTATTAGAGACAAAAAAGCTCGAAAAGCTCGTAAAGAGGAAATGCAAGCTTCAAATGAGTTGCATGAGGAAGAGGAAAGACTGTTTTATGTTGCTGGAGTCGCTGATTAATCGGTAAGACACTTTATCATTTGATGAAACACATTTCACTTTGAGTTTTTCGTTTGTGAAACTTTAAACGTGTTTTTCTCAAAACGAGATTTTTTCAATTTGCGGGAATCATAACTCAAAAACTAATTGATGGATCATCTTCAAATTTAAAACACGTTTACGTAATATAATTTATCAAAACATGAACCTAAAGTTGGAAAGATTAGATTGTTTAAAACATATTTATTCTTGCAAAATACCGGAAAAAAATGCTAAAACTCGATCATTTTTTTTCAAACACGTTCCAACATTCAATTCTCGATTTTTTTTTAAATTTAGATTCATGTTCTTAAAAAACATCTCGAGAATGTATAAAAATTTGTTGGACTATTTCATATGCGAATTGCGAGCAGCACAATTCCCGCAAATCGACAACGACGATGAGGACTCGCCAAAGGGACACAGCGGATGACACCATAATTAATGCATGAAATAACTTGAAAAAATTACCAGAGATGTATGAAAATATGAATAAATTATTGTCAGAGTTGCGGAAATTTCCGTTTTTTTTCACAATAAAAAAAATCCAAAGTATCATCTAATTTTCGGTCTCCTAAAGTGGTTTCCCTCCTTAACATTAATATCAAACTCTTGCAATACCTTAAAAAGTAATCATCTAAATTTTCATAATTCTTTAATCCAGTTAGCAGTCTTTAAACTGTACTTTCCCTATGTACTCAATTAAATAAGCCTTCTATTTTTTTTCTGCAAATCGGCCCAACACTTTTTCACCTGGATTTTTTTTTGACAATGTCATTCATCATGTTCAGCAGTGACATATGAGAGAATGGTTCTTGAAGCATTGTGCTTCTGAGCCATATTTTTGTCTGCTTCATAGCAAGAAAACTTCTCTCACAGCGGACGCAGCTCACTGGAAGTACTATTGCTACTTGGAAAAGTTTATATAAGTTAGGGCAGTGCTCCTATTTAATATGCTTCCTTTAATTATCTGCATTTATTTTATCATTTTTAAATTGAAGTATGTTTTCCATGCCCATCGCTTCATCTTTTAAGGCAGACGTGTCAATTATTAAGATTTTTCTATAATCATTCATGAAGTTCTTTCCGTTCTTCGAATCTAATCTCAAAAATGCATCAACTCCATGAGCTAACGGTAGGTTCTCAAATCAGCGTTTTAAATGAACAATAATATTATCAATTACTTCTCTACTTCTATTACTTGCGCATCAGCCGGAAAACCTAATGTATTGCTTTTGCCCACAATTGACTTAATTGCGAAATTTGAATATTCATTTTAAATAACGAAATGGCTACTTTTCTTACAAATTTCGAAATTACGACGAAGGAAATAGTTCAAGTTTTATTAAATTATTTTTTTATGCTTCCTTGGATGAAACTTAGCTAAAATTGATCGATTATTTGACTTCAATTATTTTGGCTCGATTTTTTTGTGGGTAGGGTGCCCACTCCAGCCCTACCTACACGAAGTCCCAACCATTGGCTACGCCAATGGTAGGGACTTCGTGCTGTCAGTAGGTCAGCGCTGGAGCGTTTATCGAAGCGTAAGTGCATATTTATTTATTTATTCATGAAGGGGTCATACCGGTACCATTTTCAAATTCCAACGGTACATACATTGGTCCCAATTTTCACAGTTTTATATATGTATTGTTACGCGGACTTTCACGGTCTTCGAAAAATACAACAGCCATGCACGAAAGTCCACATTGCAATAAAATCAAGAATACGAAGGTAGACATTGCGTGCACAATATTGCGTGTTGAAGCGATTGATTAATCGATAATTACTGAAAGACAGTCCAATTAATGTCGAATGTAAAATAATGTTCTGTAGAAGGACATTTGAACAAAATCAGCTTTAAATTATTGCCCACGGGAAGATAAGAGTACACCGTTCATATCATTTGGGCAGTGCATTAACGCGTCAAACTATTATTATTTTGGGTTATTGTTTCCCTGTCTCGACAGTATATCATTCGACAATGGCTTTACTTCGAAAATACAGAATCAAGTTGAATAATTGAGCACTTTCGCGGACACGAATCCATAAAAAAAATTACGATTTTTTGTGTATCGTAATAGTGGTGAAGGGAGAAGAGAGAAGTTAGGATATGCAGAGGAGAACCGAGAGTCAATATGACGGGGAACAACTTTATAGAGCGAATAAACGTACGGTGTGTGTACATGAACATGTGTGAATGTTTATGTAGGAACGTCGCAGATCGAGCGGCAACTTCGGCATAGTATACAGTACCGACGGGCTATTATAAAAGTTTGGCCGTAACTTTAGCAAATTGGTACGTGCACTCGCGCGGTCTCCTAAAATAACGTCACAGTTACGCCTGTAAGTCGCACTTTATATTGGCTTCCCCTATCTCCTACATTGGCCCCATATATTCAGGGGGTTGGAGAAATCGACCGGATGTCGTAGTCTTTCCAATATTCTCGTAAACATATATATATGCAGACCAGTTAAGTTTGCATTTAACGTTTGATTAAAAAAAAAGGTTTATCGTGTCTAATCACGCGTTATTACTATTTATTTCCAATATTCCTTCGAATTGCGGTCTTTTATGATCCCTTGCACTTTTATCCGACACTCGTCACTTCGGTCTACTTCCGGATCCTGACAAAAAAAAACCCCCCAGAGTATTGGCTACTGTCACTGGTTGCGTGTGCACAGGGGCAATGGGAAACTGTGGAAAACCTCTGTCGGTATAAAGGCTATTTTTTATACTGAGGTTTAGTTTCCTCAGCGGAACGTCAAAGTGCTGGTCGCTTGGCAATTGTTTGACAAGCACCAGTAGGCGGCAGAGTGGTCGTCCATCCCAGTAATGGTCTGGGTCAACGCTGCCGGAAGATCGCCGAAACCGCACATACTTCCGGTCCCAGAATCATTGTTACTTATTGTCCCCTCGTAACCACCTTGAACTTTTTTCCAACATTGAGGATTTACACTACAATGGCGCTCGGAAAAATGGGTATACATTTTTTTATTAGACGCCACTATTAAATATATAATATAATTGTTTTTTTTTTCACATATACAAGTTTTATGAACATTTTTTTTTTAATGTGTAAACGACCGAGATATAAGTTGTCTAATAGGACCCTCTTTTCAAACTAATGGACAAAATATCTCGAGATCTACTCAACCGATTTTGATGAAATTTATACCTCATTCTTCATAATATTAATTAATAATTATAATATTGGGTGAAGTAAAAAGTTCTAAGCGGTTTCCGCTAGATGTCTTTATTGAGCCATATCTTACGATGTATACATCGCATCGGGTCATACTATACGGTGATTTAAAGGTGACGTTACGCTTCAAAAAAAGTTCTTTGACAGTTTTGTGTTTGGTAAAGCCAGTTGTATGTTATAGCGTTCCAAAGTGGAGGTAAAAAAAGAGAAAATTCGATACATTCTTCAGTACCACTACGACCAAGGTGAAAAGGCGGAGCAGGCGCCAAAAAAAATTTGTGCTGTTTATGGACACAATACAGTATCGAATGCAACAGCAAAGCGGTGGTTCCAACGATTCCGTTCTGGTAATATGGACGTGGAAAATGAGGCATACTCTGGTAGGCCAATCGTCGAAAATGTCGATAAAATCATGGAAATCGTCGAGTCGGACCGGCATGTGAGCACTTATTCCATTGCCCAGGAACTGAAGATTAGCCAGAAAACCGTTTGGAACCATTTGCATAAGGCTGGTCTCAAGAAGAAGCTCGATGTATGGGTGCCACACGAATTGACGCAAAAGAACCTTTTGGACCGAATTGATGCCTGCGATTCTTTGCTGAAACGTAACGAAATCGACCCATTTTTGAAGCGGATGATGACTGGCGATGAAAAATAGGTCACATACGAGAACAACAGCCGAAAAAGATCGTGGTTTAATCGCGATTAGCCGGCCCAAACGATCGCCAAGCCCGGATTAACGGCCAAGAAGGTTTTGCTGTGTGTTTGTTCACTTCAATAGAAAGGGTGTTGTGTTCCATCAAGACAACGCCAGGCCGCAGACATCTTTAACGACGCGCCAGAAGCTCCGAGAGCTTGGATGAGAGGTTCTATCGCACTCGCCGTATAGTTCAGACCTGGCACCAAGCGATTATCACGTTTTCAAGCATTTGCAAAATTTTCTTGATGGTACAAAACTGGCCTCAAGAGAGGCTTGTGAAAATGAGCTGGTCAAGATTTTTACCAATAGGGACGAGGACTTCTTCAATCGCGGAATTATGAAATTGCCTTCAGAATGGACAAAAGTTATCGAACAAAACGGCGCATATTTGATCTAAATCGGATAATCCTATGTTAATTTCATCGTCGAAATAAAGCGAAAAAACGCTCAGAACTTTTTACTTCATCTAATATTAAAATTATTATTTATAATATTATCTAGGATATTATTATCTGTAGCATAGGATTTTATTGATTGGCTGCCGCGTTAATTTTTTTATTAATTTTTAAAACACAACAGTTTGGTAAAAAATCAGAGTTTTTTTTTCCAAACAGTGGTCATTTCTACAAAAATTTCCCTATGCTACACTTCAGCTATTACCGTTCTTTACAAGAATTTTTATTTTTTTATTTTTTAAACGGTGCCTGACAGAGAAAAAAAATCCACCATCGGCAAGGATTTTTAAGAGGGTCCTACTCGGTAACTTTTATCTCTGTCATTTTCTGATTTTGTAATTCGTTTTTTTTTAAATTTGTTCATAAAACTATAATGTATTTGTGAAAAATAAAAATGATTTTATATATTTACTAGTCGCGTCAAAGAAATTCATTTTCATACCTATTTTTCGGAGCGCCAAAGGACCGTAACGCCTTGGATTCGTTCTCGTCTTGATAAAAATACAAAGAACATACGCAATCTTACAATTTCAGTCTGCACTTATCGATGAGAAAAAAAAAGTTTTCGACGCATTGCAGGTCAAAAGGTGTACGAATTCGCGTTCCACAGACACGAATAACAGCTGTGTCGTCAGGCCATACACATTTTCTAGACTTTCATTGCACCATGAATCGTCCGAACCTCGTGGGACCAGGCGAGCGATTATGGCGGAAAGTCCATTTCCCTTAATCTCTGGCCCTTACAGCCCGAATCAACCCCCATTGATAAGCAGGCGATTTCACGCGTGCTCACCAGCGTGGAAACTCAATTGCCAATTAACTTACATCGACACGCATGCGATACCACTACGAATCTCGGCCCACGTCGCTGTGTTTGTTCGCGCGTGTGTTCTCTTCTGTATCGAACATCTCGTTCGTATAACGGAGACGTAATTTTACCGTTACGAATATACCGGAAGCAGCAGAGAAATAACTACGGAATATGCTCTTGTTTGCCGATAATTTATCGTACTTCTTTTTTTAATTCTTTATTATTCATTATTGACATTAGTGCAAATTAGCAACGATACGTCAATAATATCACAATATTGGCAATATTAATAATAACAATTATTTAACGAACCTGGAATATTGATGTTCAAAGATAATTCCTGGAGGAACAGTATTTTCAGCACTTTTTTTATCCTCTCTTGCGAAATATTCACGAGTGTTTTTATTCACTTTTTCGTGCATGGGGTCAATAGCGTCATTCGTACGATTTTTTAACCCCAAACAACTAGCAACGTGATGGTTTATTTTTTATCTTTAAAAAAAAATTTCGAGCTTTTTTTTTATTTTTTCTTTTGATTTTATTAATCCAACCTTACGATTATTATTGTTACTTTTATCGGTGTTATTTTTTCGTTTTTTTTTTTCTTTTCTTTTCTTGTCGGGAAAATTCGAAAATTCCACGTGGCGAGTGGCAGGGCGAGTGCAGTGGCTGCCAAGGTCCGTGGCGTATCTCAGGCCGCGCTCGACTGTCCTCTCCTATGTACACTCCATTCTTACTCTACTTGACTTGCCATCACGAGGAATTCTTTTTTTACTCTCACGCTTCGTTCCACGACTACCCCCACCCACCCTCATCCAGACCCTCCGTTCCTATACTTGATGAACATATGGCCCTCCTGTCTTAGGTGAAACGGCATTTCTTTCAATCTTTTCCTCTATGCCAACCTCCGGTACTCGCTATCTTTCTCTCTTTTGCTGCCTACCTCACTGGAAGCACATAAATTCAAGTTTACGATTTTTTTTTCTTTTTTCTTCGACATTGTTCGCCCTGGGTCGTTTACGTCGATCTCCAATTCATAGAGATTGGAGCCATTCGTCGATCAAGGTACAATTAAGGTATTCCTTTCATAAACTCGAATATTTAACAATTACCTGTTTTTTAGCTACAAGTAATGCGGGCAACTACTGTAGAGGCTTCAAAAAATCAATTTTTTTATTTCTTAAATCGTTAGCAAAATATCTTAAGCATACACCCTGAAAATTTCAAAACGATATTCGGATTCCTTCTAACGGTATGTATATAAATGATAAAGACTCTTCGCTCGACTCCCAAGCGCGCCCAGGTATCCACGAGTGCTCAGTTAGGTCGTTTTTTTGAGTTTGTTTGGGTTTTCATAACCCAAATTTGGGTTTTCATAACCCAAACAAACCCAAACTCGACCGTTTGGCGATTAGCTCCAAAACATCAACATTCTGGGTACAAAATAATCGAGGTAGCGGCATTTCTTACTGTTATTTTATTCAATGAAGGAAATGCAACCCTACTCGTGGTTATGAATGAGCAAATGGATCAGATGCGCGTGGCTCGGCAAAATAGAAAAAGTTTATTAGAGATAAAAGAAGCTGGAAAAGCTCGTAAAGAGGAAATTCAAGCTTCAAATGAGTTGCATGAGGAAGAGGAAGGACTGCTGTATGGTGCTGGAATCGCTGATTAATCGGTAAGACACTTTATCATTTGATTAAACACATTTGACTTTGAGTTTTTCGTTTGTGAAACTTTGAACGTGTTTTTCTCGAAACAACATTTTTTCAATTAGCGGGAATCATAACTCAAAAACTAATTGATGGATCATCTTCAAATTTGGAACACGTTTACATAATATAATTTATTGAAATATGAACCTAAAGTTGGAAAGATTAGATTGTTTAAAACATATTTATTATTGCAAAATGCCGAAAAAAATGCTAAAAATCGATCATTTTTTTTCAAACACGTTCCAACATTCAATTCTCGATCTTTTTTCAACATTTAGGTTCATGTTCTTAAAAAACATCTCAAGAATGTATAAAAATTTGTTGGGCTATTTCAGATGCGAATTGCGAGCTGCACAATTCCCGCAAATTGACAACGACGATGAGGAAACGCCAAAGGACACTGCGGATTACACCTTAATTAAAGCATGAAATAACTTGAAAAAATTACCAGAGATGTATGAAAATATGAATAAATAATTTTCAGAGTTGCGGAAATTTCCGATTTTTTTTCAAAATAAGAAAAAATTCAAAAAATCATCTAATTTTCGGTCTCCTAAAGTGGTTGCCCGCCTTAAGTAAAAATACATCCCAGTATACTGAAATTTCAAGCCAAGTTATCGAAATTTTAACAATAAATTACGACTTTAAAAATCGTCTAATTTGCGAAGCACTTTATTGAGATGACATGCTGGCCATATTTCTATGTACTAAATTTTTTTCGTATACTAAATTTGTATACCAAATAATTCTAGATGTCTGATATGAACTGCTCCAAGCATGTGAAAATTCTTAAGGTTCCGTAACGACAATAAAAACAGGGGGTCACCGAATGTTTAAAAAAAATATTATTGATGAGACTTCGACAAATGTGACTGGTAGAAGAATTTTCTTAATCGCGACTTTTCAGAGAACTAAACGTCTAAATTTACAAAATTTATACGAAATTTTGCATTTCATTTCATCGTTGGGTATAATTGTAAATAATAATTAATTGTAACTTGTTTTTATTAAGGGGCTATTCTACTGTGAAGGCTCAAAATATAAGCTATGTTTTATAATTTTTTTTTTTGACAACTGTTGCATGTATTGATACAAACTTTTTTTCCCTCAAAGGTACACTCTTATAGAATAGAAAACAATTTTTTGTTGTTGCATATAAATGTATATTTATTTAACAATTTATAATCGTGTGAAGGTATGAAAAAAAGTATGTCGCTGGCGTTGATGATTTGCGCTCTCCAGATAATCTGAACCAAAAAATTCAAAAAGATCCTTAATCGGTATGAGAGTCGCTGTCGCCCGAACTAGAATTATTTTTAAAATATCAATTTTTACTTATACTTTCGCCCGAATTGTGACAAAAAAAAACGTATTTTTCGAACACTTTTGCCAAGAACAACGCTACATAATTATCAATTGTTAAATAAATATACATTTATGTGCAATGAAAAAAAAAATGTTTTCTATTCTATAAGAGTGTACCATTAAGCGAAAAAAATGTTTGTACCGATAGATGCAACAGTTTTAGAAAAAAAAATATTAAGAATAGCTCATTTTTGAGCCATCACAGTAGAATAGCCCCTTAAGGGCCACTGTGATCTACTAATGATTCAAAAGGGCCCTGACTAATGCGCCCACAAAATACGGCCCTCCGCGAAAGGAATACTTTATTTCGGTACATACGATAGGCCGTAAGTTTGTGCTGGAGAAATCGGTAATGAGTATTTATATTATATATGTATGCAATGCAGGCAAAAACATTGGAAACATTTTTCCTTTTCGATCGAAAGCAGCCATGAAAACAGAAGATTCCTAAAAAAAATATTGCAGCCTCTCATCAGTTTAATTTTTTTTTATTAACAGTTTATAGTGTCCAGGAACTGCAATAGCGAAAAAAAAAACAGAATACAAATTGACGGCAAATTGGAGGAAAAGCTCTCGTATCGATATCGGAAAAAAAACGCAAACAACAACGATGCTCAAAGTTACGTAACGATAAAAGAAAATAGTGGAGATTAAGGCAAAAAGCTGGTTTTTTTTTTAATATCGCGATTATTCCTTGTCTCTTTCTTGGCTAAAATTTACCAATTTCGTAAAGTGTACGCGTACGGTTCGCCGGCAGTATATATATGTACGTAGTAAGCATTTTTATTTAGTCAATTTCCCATCGATCCTCCGAAAGCAATGATTTATAAGAGACTATTGATATTTGAGAAGGTTGTTTGGTTTTCTTCGTTCAAACTTGCCGCCAAACAAAAGATCGTTATTTGCAGAAGTCTTGAATCATTTTCTACTCTGCCGATCGGCAGTTCGCTTTACTCCATCAGCGCACTTCAGAATCTGATCTTGTCGGTTACAGAAGCCGAGAACGCTTGAGAGCCTCGTTTTCATCGATATCTACATTGCCGACAGCTGATAAGCTTTTTTCCATTCCCGGACAAGTTCCGTAGAACCAACGGAAGGCACGTTCGAGCATTGGTTTGAAGCTACCTGTGTTGGTAAAAGACAAAATATCACTATCACACTCGGTTTACAGTTGGTTGATCGTTCATTGATTACTTGTAATGATTGGAATATCCGACGTTTCCGCTTGTACCGCGGAAAAACTGTTGTACCGCTTGCTGGACAAATGGGCCGCGAAAAAATTCTTCGGATAAGTCGAGCGAAATTTCTTACGCTCCAGCGGAGTCGTTCGGTAAACGGGAGAAATAGTACTCGCAGCTCTCGGTACTTTTCTTACCAGTTGATGGTTATTTTCATCGGATGGTATCTTTTTTTTACCTCTTCGATTTGCCGCGTTTTTGCCAGACGTTTTGAATTTCCGTGGCGGTCTTCTGATGACAGTTCTCGGAATCGCGTCGATCTGAGTACACCAAATCAATTAATTTCTCGATAATTAATTGCTCGATCAAATATATATTTTTTAATCGAATTTGTCGATCTATTTGGTACTTTATTTTATCTTATCTTTATTATTTATTTATCTTTATCTGATAATTGATTCTTATTTATTCATTCAATTTATAATATTATATACATTTATATTCATCTATATTAATCTTTATTGGTATTTAACTTTCACTTTGTGCAAGATAAATTTATTGTTACGAAAAATAGCAACTTCACTAAATCCAAGCTTACCCCGTCAAAATAACGTTTAAGAGACTGCAAGATTTCCTCGATCAAATGATCGCCGTATTCTTCCCCGTTCTCGCTTTTATTCGAATATTTTCTCACGAACAAAGATCGCAGTTTGCAAAGATTCTGATCAAACTCGACCAAACGCTGTTCCAGTATCTTACGATTTTTCAAATTGTTCAAACTTTCATTCTCCCGGTGACGATAATTATTCTCCGATTCGTCTTCACTTCCGGTACAGTCGTAGATCGTATCTTCCTCGGGATAATTCGTCACTTCCGATTCCTCGAGTATAATCAATTTCTCGTGATCTTCGATCACTTTTTCCGCGCGTACACTGTAGCGCCTATCATTGCGCGACGAGATACCTATAGTCTCGGAACTGTCCGAATCTCGGTCGTTCGTGAGAAAATATTTGGATCCGGAAAATTTTCCAAAATCACCGTTGTTTTCGGGATAAAGTTGAATCGTTTCGGGAGGAAATAATACCGAATCTTTGGTCGTAGAAAATGTGTGTAATTTACCGATATCCTCTCGATAATAACGCCGATAATGATGGCATTTGTAATTGTCTTCGCTTTTGAAAATGTTCGTTCCTGATCGAGATTTGCCTTCGACTCGGCTGGTGACGTTTTTAACGTTTTCGCCGAAACCCGAGAAGATCGGTATCGCGAGTGACGTTTTACCGCGGACCGTCACTTCCGATTCTCGCGCCGAAGACAACGAGGTAGCGTAATCACTCGTGTATTCCGCATCGGTCACGTTCAACGCCGTTTTCAAACCATCCGCCACAAAATCAACCAGACCGTGGCATCCTCTTCGAAAATCTGCCAATTTATCATCGTCAGTCGCGTCTCGTTATTTTCGCGATCGGTGCGAGTTCGATTCGGAGGGACTCACAATAACGAGATCCGGGCAGATAATAGAGAATCACTCCCGACATCATGAAAATGATTAGGAAAAGCCGCTTCAGATAACAGCACCATCCCAACGAACAAAAATATTCATTCTTGTAACCTAAATTGACGCAAAAAAAAAGTCAACCTTCGACATTCTTATTGCCTTTGGATATGGCCAAATTAAGAACTCTTTTCAATAAATTCTCACCAATTCCTTGCCAACCCTTGTACTTTACGCATTGAATCTCTGACATGAAGTACGCGAGCAGAAAAACTGTGAATTTCATTATTTACCTGGGAGAACCCACGGCTGTCGATTACTAAAATGTCATCGAGAAAAAAATGTCACCCCCTTGACATATTTCCAAATAGACCCAAAACAAAAGATTAAAAATTGCTTTTTCCTTTCAAAGTCCTCGTTTCCACAATTGAGGCAGTATTCTAGTCTAAAAATTTGAGAAAATCGATTTTTTTTTTGCTATTTTATTAAACTATAGATTCTTAAGAATATGTCCTGAAAAGAAAATTTCGAAGTTCCCAATATTTACCAAGTAATAGCGATTTGAATACGGTCGCATTGGGAGGACGCACCGATGACGCGAATCGGACAATCAAAAGATTCCAAGGAAGCTAGAGCTGCTCGCAGGAAAGAATGAGCTTCAGAAAATCATCATTCCGTAATCGAGGAAGGCACACTTTACGATTCTTATCGATTAAGAAATTCTTATTTAAGAAAATTGGTTTTATTTATATTTCAGATGAATGAGAGGGAGCTTTGGAATCGTATCGACCGCATCAAACTTTATTTAGAGGCCCATAACTTTTTCAATTTTTTTTGCAGATAATTTTTTTTTTTTGGAAGTTCTTGAAAAGTTGATAAAAAGACTGTAAAAAAATAGAAATATATTTTTTGTTTCTTTTTTCGTTATCAAGCCCGAAATTTAGGCCTCTTGATTAGAATACTGTCATAACAGTGGGCTTCGAGATTTCTTTACCCAGGATTGCCGAAGGAAAAAATCTGGAGAACATTTGGGGAACATTGAATGCAGACAAAGATAATTAAGATTCGTATCTTGATTTTTATTATGCTGGTATCTATACAATATAATACAAACGACAGTATTTTTTTTAAACTCTTAATATACAATTGCTCGGGTGCGGGTGGATCGAAACGTCAAACTTCTGATAAGCCGCAATCGAGTAATATCGAGTGTGAACACTGTAACAATAATACGCGCGTGGCATCGAAACACAGAGACCGGTTAGGATTGAAACGACATTACAATCACTAAAACTATTATCGTTATTAGTAAAATCTATTACATCAGCAGGACCTTTCGGTATTCTCTTTCCTTTTTGTGTGTATTTTTTTCTTCTTTTTTTTCCCTCTTGACAACAAGAATCCTTTGCTTTCAAAGGAGATGTAACATTTAGCGAATGCTATCGAAATCCGACTATAGAATAATAATGTCGCTTGACCAATACGAATAATCCCGATACTCGCGATCATCCTTGTCCCGATATCATCTTTTCTGCCCTAAATTGAGGCTAAATTTCGCGATTTTCGGTCGCTCTTGCTGTGGGAGCTATCGCTAATCACAGATATACATTTATCTTTCGTAACGAGTGAAGGAAAGAACATTACCTAACTCTACGAGTTCCGTATACGTCGAGTTTCACGAACATCTCTTCCACAATATATTTCAATTTAATTTTAACTTCTCATCGAGTTTTGATATCACCGTGTTCGAGCTTTATCGAAATACGATTTAACGCTGTCTTTTTTCTTTTATTTTCTTTTGGAAATATAGGATAGGATAGGACATTCTATCCTATATTTCCTATATCCTGGATAGAATTGAACATACAGACGTGTCACATCTTCGTTTGTATACAGCTATCGTCCAGAAAATTACTATTTTTTAATATTCTTCATTTTTTTTTTTAATTTCCTTGTTGCTTTTCGCCATTTTTACGAAATGAAATTTCAAAGAGACGACGACAAGTGAATTGCTACTACAGTCGCTACGAAAGGACTCGAATTGATCCACGTGCTTTTTAGGAGAATTAATAATTCGTGACGGATAGTACACGCGAATAACACGTACACGTGGATATTAGTTGGAGGGATAGTATAATTATTAAAAATATAATAAGAATAATAATAAAAATAATAATACAATTATGAAAAATACAATAATAATATTAATAATAACGTAGCCGTCGCGACGTGTGTGCGTGCGTAAATTTTATGATGCCTCGTCACTTCTCACTTTTCATTTCTTGCGTACGTTTTTTGCAAAATGCAAAAAAAATTGGCTGTTTGTGCAATTGAAAGTAAACGAAGCGGAAATCAAAACGCAGCGGAAGAAAAAGAACAACATTGTACAGAATGGGATAACAATGTTTTTTTTCGTCTATTTACGCAGGGACACTCGTCGCGACGTGGAGCCACATGAATGAAGACTTTTTACAGGACGTGAGGACGACAAAGACGACAACGACGATGAATGACTTAACTTTTTTCTTTTTTTACTTTTTTTTTCTCGTTTGGCGTTCCCTATTATTATTATTTTCTTTCAATAACGACGATCAAGGGCTCCGACAGCCATGGATTTTGGTAATCAAATTAAACGACGGGATGTGTGAATACATATTTATCGCGAATTCTCGTTCGAGAAGCATCATCGATGGCTGAGGAAATTTGCACAAAGGACGGGGGCATAGGAAAAGATATATATATATATATATATATATATATATATATATATATATATAGAGGGATATATATAGAGGGATTGTCAAAATTTATTTGACGAAAGGATAACGCGTTGAGCTCACGAAATATGAACGAAGAATTAAAGTATCCCTCTCGCAACGTGACCGCCTTCGAACGAGAAACGAAAAAGCCTCCTGGGATTTTGGTGGGAAGAAAAACGCAAATAACAATATGTAGGTATATGTGGGTGGAGAGAAGATGAATTTACAAAAAAATTCTTTCGACAAAAGCTACACGAACGATGCTCATAGTAAGCAAATTGCATTTTTTTTTTACGTCTTTGCTGAAATTCGGACACGTCGTTCGAATTAAATTCAATAAATTCAAATAAATATGTATTTGGTATAAATTGAACGAAGTCAAATTTCACGAATATCTGAAATTGTCGATGTGTTTGGGCGTGTGTTTTTGTGGTATTTGTGAGAATACAGTTTTAGAGGGGAAGGGAAAGGAAGAAAGAAAGAAAGAGAGAGCAGAGAGAGAGAGAGAGAGAGAGAGAGAGAGAGAGAGAGAGAGAGAGAGAGCTTACGCGAAAGACGCCTTGATTTTGGTGATAGCGTTCGTTAAGTGTGTCATCTCGGTGTTGAGCTGAGAAACGAGGCCCTCGAGCCTCTCAACACTGTCGAGTACCTCGACTCGTTGGGTGTGCGGATTGAATCGAACCTCAAATGGTCGGCTCATGGTGCTTACCCAGCGTCGGAATTTATCCTTAGCGTCCTCGAAGCTCTCCGCCACGTAATATATCGGCTGATAATCTTGATCCTGATAAGGCTGGATCGCTGTGGTCGTTGGATCGAAGGCTCGGTGTTCGCACTTGTCGCTCAGCGAATGAAGAAGCTCACCGTACGCCGACAACAAACCAGCCCCGTAAGCCTTCACCTCTTGGCCCTCTTTGCACAAGCCAAATTCGACCGTGAACCAATAAATCGTCGAGAGCTTCTCGATCTCTGCGTCAGATGCACCCAACGAGGCAAGGCCGATCTCCTGGGAGAACTGAGCGAAGCTCGGATCGGCCAGCAATGGCATGTGCCCCAAAAGCTCGTGAATGCAGTCACTGAAGAAAAGAAAAAGGATCGTGGTGCTTAGATAGTGTGAGAAAAACAAAAATTGCCCGTAAGAAGCGGCAAAATAGAGTTTGAAAGAACTTCTAGACTTCTGGCAGCTTTGCTGATTTATATGGAAGCTCCAGGGCAGAAATGTGACCGGGCATTCTCTACTTTTCGTTGAGCCCTGGCCAATATTGTCTCGTCTTATTCGCCTAACCGCGGGCTCTTTCATGGAACAAACCGGAAACATCACAAAATCGTTTTTTTACGACTTACACTCTATGTTCTGAAATTACAATGTTCTGGCCAAAATTCATTGCGAGCAAGTACACTTTTATATAATGTATATCCGGCCAGATCATAGACATTTCCTGAAAAATGGAGCCCGACTTTAAGAACTGTATAAAGCTGCTCTGATTCGTACCCCATCCAAGATATTTATAATTGATTAGAACGAAACCAAAACATCCCTTGTGATTCTATTCATCATTAGGGTAGAGCCACCAATGTGTGCGCGCTACGAAAGAGTACGCAGTGCTTTCAATTGTTTTATTTTGTCTTGTGTTCGCGACACCATCTAACATAGCAGTGGCATATGTCGTGTCAAGATGTTGGACAACAACTCGCTTCATCAATTTATTTCCAATTTTATGACTGATAATAGATTTTTCCATGTGTTTGATCTTATTTTTTTTTGCACCCAACGAATGTTATTATGCTTGAAATTTGTGATCCAAATTTTGTTTTTATTGAGAGGTTATGTCGTCGTTTTATTCGCTTACGAAAATTATAGTGACCATAGACTAAAAACACGTATTTGGTAAGAGTACGCACCCAAAGAGTGCGCACGCATACTCTTATAGCTTGTATTCACTTGTGATATGTGCCAGGGCTGATGATCTCACTCCCCTCTCGTGCGCACTCTTAGCTGCTATGAAAGGTTCTCATTGCGTACTCTTTGCGACATAGCACCCTAAGAGTGCGCACGGGACGAGTTCTAAGTTTAACCAATTAAAAAAATATTTTCCGACATTGTTACTTAAGATCTATATTTAAAATAATGTTTCTAAATGACCAAAGCTTAATTTAAATAAGAAGTACAAAGTGTTTTATCAAAATAATGCGTACTGGCTGGCTTCAGCCTGTAAGCATTTTTTTCATCAATGATAATCTACAAGAATAAAAAAAGCTTGTATATTAGAACAAGTATTACTTTGAACTTTACGAATAACCAAATTATTTAATGACACAAAAAAGTAAGGCAGATCGTTCGTGGTTTTCGGCAGATCGGGGCCTGGCCTAATACCTTTAACATGGCGAACCTGATCCATGCTGGAAGGCCTGGCCATGGCCTCATATTATCTAGGGAAGGCCAATAAGAGGCAGTACTTTTTCTCGACTCAAATTTCTGCACGGACTCTGACAAGGCTGAATGTCCGGAAACGATTCTTGATCTCGATCGAAAACCAAAGGAGACTCTCGAGTTACTCAGCATTGGAAAGTCGAGAGAGACCCTTGTACGCTTCATCGCTCCGATCTAACTGAATTACGTAGTACAATAATGCCCCGGTACACTTTGTTCGAGCAGTGCTCTCAATGACTTCTCAACTATAACGAAAACTGAGTTATCAACGCCATCGCCGTCGTTAAAAGCCAATTAGAGTTCCATTACAAGCTTAGAGAGGCGCCGGCTAATTCCATTATAACGTCGCTATATAGGTGCGCCTGCTCTCAGTGAAGTATGAAAGTGATGAGGGTCATCTCTCTCTCTCTATCTCTCTCTCTCTCTCTCTCTCTCTCTCTCTCTCTCTCTCTCTCTCTCTCTCTCTCTCGTCATAACGCAATATCGATTGCTTTCATCGTTTTCGAGCCCCGTTTTGCTCCGACGTTCTCGAGTTGCCTCTGAAGTGACGGCGGGGACATACCCCTCGACCTCATGACGGCTGCTGCATCGTCATCCGTGCATCAAACCATGTACGTCATATATATATATCTATACATCGATGTACTCATATTTATATTCGATAAATCCAAACTCATGTTCCAGCTGGACAGTTTTGTAGGCTCACCGACGGGTAATTTCATCAACTCTATAGTTTTACCAAAATAGAGAGTCTCGATAAACCGGAGAAAAAGAACTGGCAACACCCTACCCGCGGCAGTATTTCAATTTCTAAACGGGATTTTTTTTCTGTGGAGACTGAAAACGAAATTACTAAAAAAAAACTATGGCTGTAATACAATGCTGACGTATTGGAAAAATAGCTGATAGTTGATTTTATGCCTGAAATTCCTTGCCTTGAAATCATTCTAGCGTTTCGAGGAACAGTCTATTTTGTGCCCGGTGCTTTTGACGCTTGGTAATAAGAAAAAACCCGTGCAGAAATTTGTTAGGGAGTCCCCGGATCTTACCACATCCCCATAGGGATTTCATAGGGACGTAGATTGCATATTGGAATTGAAGTGGATTTCGTCCTATTTCCCGATCGACGTCGTTTGAGAATCTTTTATTTGATATTATCAACTGAAAGTTGTTGGATCTCCCAAAAAAAATTATCTTTTCGTAATCCTGTGGACAAATTTGTTGGGGAATTTGCAAGATGGTCCCACATCTCTATAGGGTTTTGTTAGGGACACCGCACATAGAGAGTCCACATTCGGATCCAATTGGATTCTGGACTGTTCTTCGAGCAACGCCGTTTGAGAATTCTTAGCATGTCCAAATCGAACATTTGTGAAATGTACTTGAGATGTACTTTTTTAAGCTATTTATACTTTAAAAAAAAGCACTCATTCCGTATATCCATATATTTTGTTCACAAAATTCAACGTATAAAATCCGATGGGATCCATCAAGAATAATATATGGGGATCCATTGCAATGACGCGATCCCTAACAGGAAGAAGAGACAAGTCTGAGAATCCAATTGGATTTCTACGAAAATATTTGCACGGGAAGAAGGAAAGTCGCAAAGAGCATAGAGTGTGAAAGAAACTTACGGTTCGGGTGTATGGTAGGGGCTGTTGATGTGTCGGACGTACTGAGTGCTCTGGAACACTCGGAAAGCCAAACTCGAGAGGAAATCACGAGCGGTGAGGAGGCCAGCAGCCGGTCGCAGTGTGAAGCCAGTTTTGCTTTTGAGGAAATCGCTGACTTCCTGAAGCTGAGGTATGCGATGAGCCTCGAAGATCTTCTCTTCGCGGAGCTCCTTGAACACTCGCTGATACTCGATGCAGGCGTGTTTGGGTACGAGATCGACAACGGTGTTGAAAACACGGAGCCAAGTCTCGTTCTCGGTCTCGGTGTAGGGAATGAGAGGTATCGGATCGCCGTATTTGTAAGCGAACGCGATCTCGGCGATGATCTTCCTACGAGCGCGATACTCCTTGTCGGCGAAGCCAGGATGATTCATGTCGAGATCAGGCTCGTACTTGGTCATCAGATGATTGCAACTATCGAGCTCTGATGCGTGACGCGGGAACCAGGGGTCCTTGATACTGACGGAATTGTCGGCTAGCAGTGTCACGCCGCCCAACGATGAGGTCTGTCGCAGATTGCGAATCAGCTGCAGCAAACTCTGCCGCGTCATGTCGACTTTAACCAGCACATCGAACTGAAGACCCTCCTTACGGCTCGGCCGCGACTCAACATGGGTCACCGTGCCCTTGAAATTCTCGACCGTCTTAAGGATCCGCGCGAGACTTCCGATACCCTCGCGCATCCTCAATACGAGCGCCGCCTTTTGTACGGTTGTCTCGGACTCCGGGCTCTCGGATATCGTCTTTGCGAGCACAACCTCTTCCTCGGTCATTCCGTAATCTGAGAATTTAATCACGGAAATTCGATTGATCAGTGGCTATCGCGATTGTTACGAACAGCTCTCTTATTTAATAGCTTTGCGCATCGATCTAAACTTAGGAGCCTCGTCCTATTAAGGGGTTACACCACCTTGGCACTCGGAAAAATAGGAATAAATTTCTTTTTTAATTTGGTACGCGATTATTAAATATATGAAATAGTTTTTATTTTTCACAAATGCATTATAGTTTTATGAATAAATAAAAAAATAGCGGAGATATGAATCCTGTAATCCTCTTTTCAAACTAGTGGGCAAAATATCTCGAGATCTACTCAACTGATCTTGATGAAATTCATACCACATACTCTTTATAATATTCTCTAGGATTTAGCATAGGATTCTTTTGATTCGATACCATGTTCATTTTTTATTAATCTTTAAAACTCAAAATTTTAGTAATAATCAAAGTTTTGTTTCGAACAGCTGATATTATTTGTACTAAAAAAAATTCAATTTTTTCCCTCTCCGAAACTTTAGCTATTACCTTTCTTCAAGAGAATTTTTCTTGCCGACGAGGCCTGCTAGAGAAAAAAATTCCATCATCGGCAAGGATTTTCAAAAGAGGGTCCTACTAGACGACTTATATAAACGCTATTTTTTAATTTTTTAATTCGTTTTTTTTATTTATTTCTTCGTAAAACTATAAAGTATTTGTGAAAAATAAAAATTATTTTATATATTTAATAGTCTCATCAAATTTTTAAATGATTTTTATACCTATTTTTCTGATCGCCACGGTGGTATAACGGCAGAATTAGTGGTGGGTACAAATCACGATTACATCCATTGTAAAGTGGAGTGCAATGATTCCAAATAAATTGTAGGCTGACCTCGGATCGTTGGCTCGGAGAAAAGGCAAAGGAGGATTTATGACAATGATAATCAGGGTTACGAAAACCGGTAGCCGATCATTCCCGGCTCAAAGTGGATGACGGTTGACGGCTGTTAATCTTCTACATGAGATACGGCATGGTAAAAACATTCCTCGTTCAGACTCGTTTTCTTTTCGACGCAACAGCTTGCGATAATGGGGGATCAGCGTGGCCCAGAGCCATAGCTCAGATTTCGCGATGGAAAGTACAGCCATATCCTGTATGATTGATGACAAGAGAGGGTGGCAAAGTGTAGTCGGGCCATTCAGACTCCATCTCGAGTCGTTGCGCGAGAGAAAAATCGAAAGTATAAAAAGGGATGATGAAGTAAAGTACTCCCGAGTGTTTCGAGGCAATTGTCTCCGGATTCAACCCCTTTTGCCTCCCAGGCCGAACATCCGATGGGGCTGACCTGACTCTAGGAACGGATCATCATCACTTTTTTTATTCTCAGGACTACGTGCTCCGAGAATGTTGGAACTTGTGAGAAAATCTCTTGGCATTTTCTTCTTCCGAGCGGACTAAAAGCAAGGGGGGCTAAAATGGACTGAGGGAAAAAACCGAGCAAGAGGGCGGAGACGCGAATTCCTTGGCCTAAGTGCCACATAACTGGGTTAGAAACGTTTCGACGTCGCTCCAAGTGGGCGCAATGCACGTGTTACAGAAATTGACCCTACTATGTCACTCCCTCCCTCCCACTCTCTCTCTCTCTCTCTCTCTCTCTCTCTCTCTCTCTCTCTCTCTCTCTCTCTCTCGCTATTTCGCCCCTACGTATGTGCGTTTTACCACCATTCACAAAAACTGGCTGGTGCAAGAGTTTTCGTGGACTACGCTATAATACGAAATGCACAAAGGTCTTTTGGCCGAGTAATTCACCAAAGTGTCCGACCAAAATCGCTACCAAGCGTAGAGAGACACTTGTGGACAATAGCAGGAGAGAGCTGTTCACCCTCCACTTACTCCGCTCACCTATTTACCTTTGACTTCTTTATTGTCTAACTTCCTTCTTCTCCCAACTTGAATTTTGCCGGAAACCTTCCATAGCAATCAAAGCCATTGGAAACGAGATCAACGTCCAGTATCAAGAAATCATAGACTTCCAACTGCTCTGTGCCAATTCCCAATAACCTTTGACGACCCTTTTTCCTCGTAATGTAGACCAGTCAACGGAACGAGGTGAAATAAAAAAAAATCAACAAACAGCGTACTACTCACCATCGTGAATGTCGGGTTTTCCTTCGCCGTCCGACGAGGAAGCATCCGCCTTTGCTTCTGCAAGTGACAAACAAGCCAACGACACGTTTAACATGCTTCATGCGAAAAAAAAAATCAAGAAATGGAAAAACAGCAGAAGAAAAAGAAATTGACAATGCGAAACAATCTATGCGTTACCTCCTTTCTTAGCGGCGACACTCAGAGTCTCCGATTGTTCATCGTCGCTCGACGACGTGTCCACGTATCTTTCCTCGTGTTTCTCCTGGTCTTGGGCAACTGCCGGATCAGCGCTCGAGTCTAAATATTCCGATGGAGACAACAACGAATACGTGCATCATGCAACATTTATAGCAGAAATAAAAAGGAAGTATTCCAAAACGTGCAATCACTCGTGTCATTGGGAACTTGCGGATGTTTCGGTGGAACCGAACACGACGAACAAGTTGAGAATTAAAGGGTTAGGCCACTCTACAATGTTGGAAAATTCGAAAAATAAAAGACATTTTTTGGCCCACAAGATGCCCAAGGGTCTGAGAAATGATATACCAAAATATTACGGTCAAAATCTTTAAGTTCCCCAAACAGCTATAATATGTGCCTGGAGGCGGACATGCAGTGCATCAAGCTTTCTGAACAATCGAAGCCTGAAGCTGCAAAAGAGGCATGGATAAGCTTGAGAGCGCTCAAAAAGAAAACAGAGGAGCAGGACATCGTTGTGGAAGGCCAATTGTGTGCAGGAATCGCAGATTGAAGGTATATAAGAATTTTCTGATTTTATAATACTGAAAACTGTTTGGTGCGTTTTACTAAAATTCGTTTTTCTCGGAAGCACGTTTTCTTAATCGGGCAGAAACATAACTCGAACAAATCTTCACCAATTGATTTCAAAATTTAACTGTACATTCGAAACAAGATTGTCTACGGAACTACGAATTTTTGTCATTGTGTTGCATAGTTTTTTTTTTGTTATAAACAATTATTTGATGGTTTTTTTCCTGAAATTCATTATCTTTTTTTTCTAAAATGTGACATTTTGGAAAAAAAAACAAATATATCGAAAAAATCCTACGTTCTCCTGAAGCTGTTCTAATATATAATCGAAAAAATGTGCGTTTTCTGTTCCAGACAGCAAATTGTATGAGCTACGTTTCCGCCCCTGGACTCTTGAAAAAAAAGGCGGCAACGGAGAAATTCTGTGCAGCAGCTATTTTGTTATTAATCACTACGAAATAATTATTTCGTATAGTTCATTGGTAATATAATAAAGACCTGTGCACGGAATTTCGATTAATTTTATTATTTGGCTAAAAAAAATGCCCAAAATATGCCTATTTTTTCTTGCTTTAGAGTGGTCTAACTCCTTTAATGAGTAGGAAAAATTGGCTCACCATTGGCTCTTTGACGTGCCTCCTCGAGTACGCTCTGCTTCGTTTGCTTGACCACCAAAGTTTCGAAGCGCGCATCATCGACGAGTGAACGGCGACGAGCTGGATAGCCATTCTGTAACGAAAAAAAAAAACAAAAAATGTGATAACGAGCTCGTCATTAATGTTCGTGAACTTGATCTCCTTTTCTCGATACTTCGAACGAGTTTTGGCCTCTCGTACGCCCCCACACAACATATCTATACGTGTCGGTATTACGAAAGGGCGATTCCGGTTCTCCGAGATCGGCTAACCGGTATGGAGGGACCGTACCGGAAATGCTGCTTGTCCTTGCCCACAGTACACGGGACTTCCGGCATCAGGTAAAACCTGATTCGGTCGTTCAGTCATTGTCAATGGCAAAAAGGGGAAATTCTCTTACCCCGACAGGTGACCGCGATCTCTTAAAGTACGCCCGAACGAGCCGGAACCGGTTCCGGCCGCACACTCGCGCCTTTTCGGTTAGCCAATTTAACGGAGCTTCGCTCACGTCTACGACAGAGCAAAATTCCGGCTTATCGCAGTTGAGGACACCCGGTGGGAAAATAAGACTACCGGGAAATGAACTCGGATAGCGCCTTTGAACCCTCGTTACACACGCTGTGGTGAACCACCGGAAATTAATTGTACCGACCGAGAGAATCTACGAACAGTGTATTCGCGTGGACGTGGGTGTACATCTGGGTCCTAATTCAAAATGAAAATTGACATTATTTTCCTTCTTTCGGGATGGTGCTTCGAACTTTCGTACCTTTACGATCTCGTCTCGCTCATTTTTACCCCATATCCTTCACGGCTTCCAGCTCCTGAGAAACCTCTCGCAGTGTTGTCTACAATGACTCGCTGCCTGAAATACACTGCAAATCCGAGTGTCTTGTTTTACAAAGCTACATGTGTTGTGCTATGACAGGATCTTGGGCGTTCAAATCGTCGTTCGTATCGTCTTGTGCGTTCTGTCGACATTTTCATCGGTTCTTGAATATGAAGGCTTTCTGTCTATGATATTACCGGAAGGATAGACCTAAAATTTGAAGGATATCACGTAGATGAATAATTTTTTGGGGTAAAAACCGTCGAAAAATTGTACTTTTGGTTAAAAAGCCTGCGTAATTTTCAATTTCATAATTTATTTATAATTTTATAGGTTTATCCTTCCCCTACATGTATCAGTAATCGAAAAATATTTTTGTTTTCTGTTTCAGATGACGAGTAAAAATGTGAAAAATGGAGCATTTTTTTATGGCACAGGAAAGACGCCTGAGGAAAAAGGCTATAAAGTTGCCATTTTCTTTTGTAAAAAAAAATGTTTTTGAGCTCTTCAAACCTATAATAAAATCACATTAGAATTTAAAAAATGATGCGATTATTTGATCACGCACAAAAAAAAATCACAAAAAATGGCTGATTTTCGGGCATCTAAAGGTTTTTCTCCCCTCAATACGAATCCACTGTTTACAAATGCGCACAAAATGTGCTTAATTTTACTGTAACACAAATAAATGCATTGTTCAAGACACCTTTGACATCTAAACGTGTAAATGTCTGCATTCACACGTGCTGCATGTTCTGAATAAGCCAGCAATAACGTTTTAAAATTTAATGCAATTCAAGTCTTTGAAAATACACACCAAATGTATTTAAGTTCTCTATAACAGACACAAGTGCGTTATTTTAAGTTGTGTATGGCATTTACCCGTGTTCATTCCCAAAATTACAGACCACGCGAGTAACAAGTAACCCACATGGATTTGCAGTGAACTGCAATTTGCAGCAGGGCACAGGAACGTTGAGAAAAGCCTGTGCCGTTACAAGGAATTTTCACAAAAAAATTCACTAGGCTGTGCAAAAGACTGTCCGGCTGCGCGATCATCGATCCAAGTATCGGCCCCGACCAACTCGAGACAAAAGATCGTCGTTCCCTTTTTTCTAATTTTTTTTCCAGCACATTGTGACAAACGTCGGCATATCTCTCGACTTTTTGAAAATACACTATTGTTATTTACTTTTTTTTTCCCGCCTCGTGCTCCAATCCGATCATCGATCAAGGGTTGCTCGTTTTCGGTCGATCATCTTGGAATTTTCTTCACCACTCAAAGAAACACGATCCTCGACATCGATGACGCGCACACACGCGCGCGCGCGCGTCTCGAGCGTTTAGCAACTCTCCGAAATGCGTGCACCTCGTGTTAACGAAGAACTGGGCCAAGTACTTTGCTACTGCGAGAATAAACTAGCGAAGACTGTGCCTACCTGGCGGGAAAATTGCATCACCTCTCGTGCAAAGATACACGAGCTTTTCATTCGTAATCGTTCATCCTTTCAACTTCTCAATATTCATCTTGTCTTTCAATATTTTCTTACACTTTCATTCTTGAGTCATCGAATTTTGAGTATCCTTCAAAAAGTTCGCAATTACGCGCAAAATTGTGAAGATTTTTTCTTTTCTTTCACGGTATAACTTGGGCACGAATTCTCAAAGCGAACGAACATTCGACGTGAAAAGCCTCCGACGAAAGAGCAGCGATTATCCCAGATACAGAGGCCACGATTGTACACGCAATGAGTCAATATTAACGAGGTCCTTGATCCGTTCGCGAACCGCGTCTTTCAGCTCCTCTTGGCCAAGGACTCGAGCATTATTTTCCCTCTGTTTTCCCACCCTTTCCTGTACCTCAATTTCAACGCTTTACAACAAAACTAAACATTTTATCCTCCCTCCTTTATTTTTTTCTCTTTCATTTTCGACACGAATAATTGTCATTCAACGAGACCAATAAAATCGACTTTTATCCCTCAAACTAAGATTCTCTCCTCTGCAAATCTCCGGAACTTTTGCCCAAAAGCAAGGTGATCGCATCGGCGGTGCGTGCAGCCGGACGAGCGTTAGCGGTAATTGAAAGTGAGGAGATGTCGATGAGGTAGTAAAAAAAAACTGGGAGAAAAAAAAATTGCATTTACAACTATATAGACGTTAATGCATATCGGAATTACGTAATCGCGGAATGGATCGCGTACGCCGTTACAACAAGTATCGCACATAATTGCAACGACATAAAACAACAACAACAAAAAGTGCATACATGTGCGCGGACGCGTGTACTAATCGCGATGCAGATAAATGGCAAAAAAACGCGAATAAATATGCGTTAATCGTTATTAAGGCTATCGAAGAAGCGGTAGGCTCCACGTGTTCGTGAAAAAAAAAAACAATTTAAATACAGTCATTAACGAGCTCGCTGCACCAATTTGCATAGTGGATACCACACGTTTGCTGAAAAAAAGCGCGTGTGCGTATACTTTTTGTTTAATTCTTTTTTTTTTTTTAATTTACAATAATATGTAAAATCAGCGCGCATTTGCCGATCCGAGGAGGTACGAAGTGAGAAATGGCGCGGAGGCGAGCCTCCAAAGACAGAATCCCGTAACGGATCAACTTAGTGATAAAGATACGACGTCCAGAGATATCCATAGATATGTGCGTGTGTGTGTGTGTGTGTGTGTGTGTGTGTGTGTGTGTGTGTGTGTGTGTGTGTGTGTGTGCTTCGACAAGTAAAACGCACACCCTGTCAGAATGTCCAAGGACTTCTGTTCCTGATACACACACGTGTATCCTGACAAACGCGTGTGAGTACTTAGCTTTACTCTGAAGTAGATAAAAGGGAGCTACGATCGCGAGAATTTGTCACTGAAGTCTGCGAGTTACGATCTTCTGCTTGTCAAATCGAGGAACGCAAACACACGTTCGTTGAATCAATTTTATAACGTATTCGTATAAACCCACGTATAAGAGTATTATAAGTGTATGTGTAAAAAAAGATCATGCCATTACCACTTTGTACAATCACTCTTTCGTATTTATAAAATATTCATAATAATCGTGCGAGCAAGGCCGATCGATTTCTCAATCCGCTATCGAGCACCGTATCCATACACGAGAGAGGGCAACCGATTTTATGGAGATTCGTGCAAGAGGGAAAGAAATAGAGACGTTCTAACATTTATATGTATAGCATATTTCTTTGACGAATGGGAGAGCGCCCTTCGCTCCACTACCGTTGCAATTACACCGATTGGTTCGTACCCGCTGTACACTTGCCTTTGGAATCCGTGCAAGGTCATAGCAAAGAGGTTTTTGCTCCCCCCCACCCCCCTAGCGCTATATTAATTACACATCTAATCAGTGTGATCGCCACAGGCTAACACGTTTCACCGGTCGTGTTGACAATATGGTCACAATGGATCGGGTGTAATGGCATCTCCAAAAGTGACGGCACTGATCAAGTGCAATTTGAAAATTTCCACTTCCGGGATGGCCCGGTCTGTTCACTTGGCCGAGCATGAACGAGGTTATGATGCACTCGGGTTGTATCAATTTTATCGTCAGTCTGTATTGCACTAATTGAAGTAATACACATCGAGGGAAAATAATACAAGGAAGTGGCATTAGGGGATGTTGGGCTTTTTCTTTCGATCAAGTCGCTACTGGCAAGTGATGCTAGAAGAATCATGGCGACGTGGCAATTGATATGATGAAACTTATTTTGGATTAAGAAATTGAGAAAAGAAAGAAGAGCATTGAATCGATCGGGTGTCGATTTTTGAAAGCTTTGAACGGGAATTGAGGGATTTCTTTAAAGATTTCGGGGTGAAGAACTGACCCGCTGTCGTTTCGTCCATAAATGAAACTCGTCATTTGATCATTTGAATTTGATTAATGAAAAAAATTAAGAATTAGATTAAGAAAAAAAAGAAGAGCATTGAATCTACTGGGTGACGATTTTTTGAGAGCTTTGAACGAGAATTTGGGAATTTTTTTTTAAAGATCCGGGGTATAGGACTGCCCTGGTTACGTCGATAAATGGAACTCGTTATTGGATCATTAGAAGGTCGATTAATTCAAAAATTGAATATTACATTAAGAAAAAAAGCAGAGTATCGAATGAATTGGTTGTCGACGTTTCAGAGCTTTGAAGGAGAATTTGGGGATTTTTTTTTAAGGATCCGGGATACAGGACTGCCTCGCTGTCGTTTCGTCGATAAATGGAACTCGTCATTAAATCATATGAATTTTATTAATAAAAAAAATTATGAATTTGTTTTGAAGAAAGAAAGAAGAGCATCGAATCAATTGCGTGTAGATTTTTGACAACTTAGAAGGAGAATTTAAAGATTCTTTTGAAGGATTCAGGGTACAGGATTGTCCTGGTATCGTTTCGTCGATAAATGGAACTTGTAATGGAATAATTCGAATTTGAATAATTGAGAAATGAAAAAAAGAAAAAAGAGCATCGAATTGATTGGGGGTCGATTTTTGACATCTTTGAAGGAGAATTTAAAGATTTTTTTAAAGGATTCAAGGTACAGGATTGTCCTGGTATCGTTTCGTCGATAAATGGAACTTGTTGTGGAATAATTCGAATTTGAATAATTAAGAAATGAAAAAAGAAAGAAGAGCATCGAATTGATTGGGTGTCGATTTTTCAGAGGTTCGAACGAGAATTTGAGGATTTTTTTCTTCGAAGGATCCGAGATACAGGACTGCTCCGCTATCGTTCCATCGATAAATGGAACTCGTTATTGAATCATTTGAATTTGTTCGTAATCTCGTTACGTCCGGTACGTATGACGTATTATATTTCTTCGAGTCGGATGTTGCGCAAGGTGGTGATAATTTAGATAATAATATGTGTGCTGAGAGGGGTTGATTATTAAATGTGTTCGAGTATGTGCGACGTGTGCGCGAGTGACACGAGCCACTCGATGCCGAGGCACGCGAGTGACGTAAGTGGACGTGCGGAGAGTGTGTCGCATTACACGAAATATTACTGGAACTCTGAGAAGCACTTGTGTATATATAAAATATGTGTATAGGGAAAAACAGGATGCACATATTTATTAAACGTGCATCTAACGGTTACAGATGAAAGTTTGAGAGACTCAATGAGACTACTTTCTCCGTTTGATGGCTCAGCCAGTCGTCCGAGCTGTCACGACTCAATGACGAGACTCGTCCTGCGCGCACAAAATTCCCATATTGTTTAAACTTTCGCACGAAGAGGATGCGCAGAATTTAATTGATACAGTCGACACAATTGAAAGTGTATTGCTGTATCAACATCAATAATCTTAATTTCATTAATGGACTGCAATAACAAATCAATAATTTATCTGATTAAACTTATGGAAGAA
>OZ010723.1:6590072-6667392 GCA_963932345.1 Ophion ventricosus
ACTATACTGTTCAGGACAACGAAAAACTTTGCCGGAGTTTTTCGAAAAATGTTTCAATATCTCGATGAAGAATTTAGAAGATACAAATGATAAAATAAAAACGTCAAATAAGTTTGAGCCGCACGGGGTGTCTAGGAACTTCCTTCGATTTACGACCACAGTTTCGTTACAATTTCGATACAGCTTCGTCTCCAGTCTGTCGTAATTTTTTTTTTTTTTTTTTTTAAGATCCTTCAGGACGTTCCAATTACTCCTCTCGCGTTTTTGCCGACTCGTTATAATTTCTCGTGACACTCGCTTTGTTTACATGTACAGATGCGTGTCCACACGTATACGAATGTATCCAACGATTTTTTTTACGTTTTATTATTATTATTTGTCAAAAAAAAAAATCCTCACGACTGGAATTTCGTGTCCTGCTTTGGCGAAGCGAACGAGCGAATGCGACGTCGGGGCTGCTTGAGGCTGCATATAAACGTTGCTTCCCTTCACCGCCTCGCGCACGGGGGTCAGGGGTGCCCCCACCCTACGAGGGTTTTGGGTGGTCCGCGCGCGCCTCCGCGCTGTACAAACTCCCGCACGGAATCTCCACGAGACACCAACTACAAACACACACACACACACACACATACACTTATTTATATAAATATATTATATATCTATACAAAATAAGAAATTAGTATGCATACGCTCGTCACGTTATCCGTCGTTCGTTAAAGCCACGCCGCTCGTTGACACGAGTTTCGTGTTGTCGTCGTCGCTTCATCTTACTACCGATATACGCACTATACAATTGATACAAAACACTATCGGCCATCTATAGTTCGTTACTTTCATAACGTTATAGAGAAAAAGCGCGGCACCGTGGTGCTCGAGCCCGTGAGCCGAGCGACCGCGATTGGATGAGCAAGTCGGGGGGATCTGTCGCGCCGGCGCTCTGCCACGGGGGATCCCGCGAGCGAGCGTCGCGCTCACAGCCTGGCCGAGAAAGAGGTGCGCGAGCGGTGGGCTCGTGCGACCGCGCTCTCTGACTCATTCGCGCGTTCGCCTCGTCTCGAGAAACGCCTCCGGGATAACACCGGCTTAACCGTTTTTTTTTTGCTTCCTCTCTTTTTTCGCTCAATTCTTTGGCACTCGTCTCGTTACGTGTCGCAATCGGCCGGGGAAGAAACAAACGGAACTTGGGAAAGACCGAACGACTTTTCGTCAAACGACGTAGGGATTTCCGGGATTTTGTATCATGCACACAGGGAGTTAGAAGGATGATGCTTTGATACGGTCAGCTTGGTTGTTGATGACTGACAGGGATAAGCCGAATCTCTGAAGGTGATTTTTCCTACCGCGTTTAGTCGAAGCGAGCTGAATCTATTCGTCGCATAATAGATTAAGAGTATTAATGATAATGAGAATAAATATAATAATCGACACAACAATCATAATCATAATAGTCATCGTAATGCACTTATTGTATAAACCGAATAATCCAGCAGTCTGACCAAATACTTGTCGCGACTACTGGACCCGTCGTGTCATACGTAAAATTATCCGGCAGAAGTGCACAACGCCTTCACGGAAGTGAATCAAGGGATGCAAGGAGTGTAGAAAAAAAGCCCCGAGTTCTCGCGTTCCGATAAAGTCCTCGAGAAAACTGGAGCAGGTATTTTGATTAGTCAGCTGCAAAGACCAATGACGAGACATCTTTTTTCGCACACAATCTTGGAGGCGTAAAAAAAAGCTGCTCGATTATGGCAGAAGAATTACTAATTTTCCTTTGAAATTAATGGAACTCTGACGCGAAATGAGTCAGAAGATGCCAATTCGAACGATCGTTACAGTCCAATGAATCAAAATACGATCGTCGGTTTTTTTCGCAAGCAAGAAATAAGCGCTCTTCCCGCAAGTATTGGCTCTCCAAGGAAATTCGATTAAATGTCGTCTAGCCGAAATGATAAATTAATGTAGGAAGAGTAGGACCGGAATTAATGAAAAAAAAACATCCCCAATTGGGTAAACGAGCGTCGGCTTATATGGCGAGAAGCAAAAACTTCCTCGTATATCATTATCCGTGATCTTGTGTCATCAACACGACTGACAGCTCATCATATGTAAGCCTCGGGAAACGCCAAGCAATCGTGGGATTCTCCGTGATGAGCTTCCATATTACGCACACGCACACACATATATATATTGGGAAAGTACATGTTGAACCCTTTCTACGTAATATTGGCGTTCAGTACACCCGGCTGTTTTACGGACGGTCCTGATATTTTCTAAACGATCGTTGATTTTGGCGTCGGGGCGGTCTACGACATGAGCTAGCTATCAGTATGCCTACATGGGTTGAAATTTGACTCGAAGACAATAAGCTAGAGCATCCCGTGCAAAAATTTGTTGGGGAGTCCCCAAAAGCAACCACATCCCCGTAGGGATTTCACAGGGACACCGATTCAGACTTTTTGACGATCCATTTATTCTGTATTTCAATATATTTCGTTTAGAGAGTTCAACGTACAGAAGGCAATCCATTAAAAATTGCATCGGATTCTTTGGTATCCTTTGGTATTCAAATTGGTTTCGTACATTGGATTCCAAAGGGGAATACCGAATAGAATCCAATGTACGAGCGTGACGTTTTTCAATAAGCATCCAATGCGATGAGCCATTGGATCCTTTTCAGCGAGTAGAGATGAGAATCCAATTGGATCTCTACGGCACGAAATGTTGAGTATGGTGAAAGTTGGCTTCTACGAAGACGGTCGTCGAAGTCGAATGTCTTCGAAATAATGTTTCCGCATTTATGATGATCTTATGTGGGTGTCTGAGTCTATGGAAGGTGTTCTCCGCCAGGTGAAGCGCTACTAAATATATCGGATATCGGATGACTTATAAACTAGAATACATAGGCAAGGCCGCGAACTTTTGGAAAGTTTGTTGCCATTATATCACGCGGATTTACGCACATATGTATAACCACAATCGCGTCACAAAATTAACCCACTTATTTTTTAAACATCTGATTCTACATGCCGAATAAGACTCTTGAATGCTTGCCTACGCTAATGGGAATTTCCATCGCGCATAGGTCGCTCAAAACCCGTTTGCTCGTAATCGTAGCGATAATGACACCAATTTAATGCCTTGTTTTTCACTCAAATACTTCTCACGCTGATCTTTCTCTAGTTCAAAATGGTAATCTTTCGAATTGGTAATAAAGACGATTCAATTATTATGAACGTTTAAAGTAATGGCGAATATTCATTTGGTATTCCCACCGTGTCTGTGCTACCTGCCTCATGTACTCGCAACTCGAAAATTGTCGAGAATATCTTTCACGGCGGTTCATCGATAAAAACTCTCTGTTACTAGTTGCGCAGAACAAAAAAAAACTGTCGGACCTTTAACAGCCCATTAAACTTCTTGGAACAGAGACGAAGAGATAAACAATATTATTGGCAGTTAAGAAACTTCAATTCTTTTTGTAAATAATGGATAGTCCCGTGTTAAGGTTAATCGTGAGGAAAAATCGGGTTTTTCGATGGACACTTTTTTTCGATGACAAAACAAATTCGTCAATCGCAAAGAGACCCCGTAGAGTCGGAAGCAGACGGCGCAAACCTTTTTTTTTCTTTCTCCTTTATGCGTTTTACCTCTGGAAACTTGAAGCAGGGAGGCGAGGTGTCGAAAAAAGGCGAGAAACTACATTCTGAAAATCATTAAAATGGGAGACGGGCGCTTGCCAAAAAATATGTTTAAGGGAAGAAATAAGAGGGGTTAAAAATGGGAATCCACATGGGGAAAAGAATTAGCCAATGCGATGAGGGACGTAGGGGACAGAAGAGTAATAGACCTTCTGTGAAATGGAGGAGAACGAAGGGTAATAGAGAAGGCTCTAATTGAAGGAGTAAAGAGAAAAATTGAACGCGACACACAGCAGGACTGGATCAAGGCCGAAGTATCATCGTTCTGCCCAATTTATCCGCTGCTAAAAATTGGGGTATACAGGTAAAAGTATTAGGATTACGAGGAATTAAATGGAGATTTACAAGACCTGGGCTCGATTAAGATGTAGCACCATAGGGCAGGAAGGGGAAAAAAGGGTTAGCTAATAGAATCTGCGGGGTTTCTGCAAGGGAGGAGGAAACCACAAATCGCATATGGAAGTGTGAGGAGGCCAGAAGAGACATAGGGAAAAACAGAATTAAAAGGCCGCGAACCGGTGGAACCAACGATGATGGGGGGGAGGGTCAAAAAATGTATCTTAGAGATCTAAAAACAAAGCAGAAAATTGTGAAAATAAACAGAACTTAAGTCGGGAGAGTGAGCGGATGAATTTAAAAAAAAAACAAATATTGAGGCAACGATGTATGTAAGAAGGAAGTGTGGAAGGTGTAGCACACTGTACGGTGAAATAAAACTAACTAAATACTGTCTTCTTTATGAATATTTCGATTTTTATAAAGAAAAGGAAAATATAAATGGAAAAATGTGGAATACGGAAAAAATAATTAGATGCAGTGAAAAACGACTGGTTTTATCGCAACCTTCGCCATTGATGCAACATTCGGTATGACCGGTTGGAATGGCAATTGCGAATTTGATGGCCAATTCGATTCAATACATAGCCACTGTATTCGGCTCACTGACGTTCTTCTGACCTACCGATGCAAGCATCCAACTGAATACATGCGGGTGTTAGACTAGTGACCATAAGAGGGTGAAGAGAGAGAGAGAGAGAGAGAGAGAGAGAGAGGTTTAACCCTTCGACAGCACACTGGGTAGTTTTGGAAAATAGAAATTGACCCTGGATAAATTTTGGGCCATAAAATAAGGATCATTGACTACAGAAAAAGTCTCTCCAAAAAAAAAATGCATATTTACCGAAATACAACGATCTGAAAAACGTCTGGGGTCCGAGAGACCCCACATGCAGTCAAAGGTTCGTGGCGGAAGTGTACAGTCGAAGGGTTAAATGCTAAGTACACTTCCTGATGATGCATTTGGCATGAGCTCGCCCGGCACTCTTTTCTTGATTTGTTTTCTTTTCTCATTTCTACTTTTTTTTCTGTTGAACAAAGTCATTCATCCAGCTCCAACCTAGTCGATGTTAATTGATTTCACTTTAGCTTTTGTATTGAGTGTCCAGTTGCACAAAGAGTGTTCTTGCATCGAAGATGCTTCCGTGGAGGTCTTTTTTTTATCAACGTCAATGAACGAGACTAGTAAATTAAAAAAAAAAAAACGACGCGAGTCTTGAAACTTCATGGAAAAAGATGAATCGCCAATAATTGCGTTGCTGCATCAACGAGATCAGTCGAAGTGACAAGCAATTTGATTAAAAATCTATCAAATCAGAAATTGAGAAACAGCAGATCTTTCCACCGTTTAGCTTGCCTTGACCTTCATTTTTTTTGCCTACCCTCAGAATTTCGAGATGCCGAGCAAAAAAAAACCCAAGATTTACGTATCTCACTTCGCGCCGGTTGAGCGCTGACAAAAAAATCAGCGGGCAAGTTTCACGTTTTTGTTTTCTTTTTTAACATCAAAGACCTCGTCGAAATAGGTTCGTTCTCAGAAAACGTTCGACTTTATTCTCAGATCGGACAATTCGTCCAATCGTCAGAGAATTTCATCCTTCGTTTGTTCTTCGTAATGTTATTTCTCATCAATATTGGATCCATCTAACGGATAGATCCTTGATCGATGCTTCCGTAATTTCACGTCAGCACAAATTTGAAACGCACGCACGCTCGATTGCGCGGGTATTGTGAGACCGCGATCTATACTATCGACAAAAACCTGATCTTTACTTTCATGTACCAAGGCCACGAGTGCCCTCACACGGTGTGCTGGAGTGAGACCGAGTGGCACTTGCTCTCCGCAAACTCCGGCTCATTCGCATTACTTTGTACACCCATCCACACACACACACATACACATATATATATATAAATTTATAGGGACAAAGGACATTTTCAACCTGTTACATCGCGGTAACGTTGGCTATGAAACTGACTGTTTCGAGAACAGTCCTTAATATTTCAAGTGAGTCTGCATTTGTATAAAAGTTATTTTTAAGCCATTTGGGTTTATGTAACGTTGACTATAGGGACAAGGCTGCTGAAAGGTTCGCGAGGTCTACACAATCACCCCTCCGTGTATATGTACACGTATATGAGTGGGTGTATGTAAATGAATAAAGTATATACATACAATATTAGCAAATTGCGTTTCTTTTTGATCGGTATCGACGGACATGCGAAACGAGGGAAAGAAGAAAAAAACGGGTGCAAGTGAGACAGGACACGTTAGGTTTCGTGCACGACTAGTAAATCAAGTGTCGTTGAGATCGAGAGCAGGACCAGGGTTAAATTTATACGGGAACAAAGGAGAAAACAGATCGAACGAACTTGCCACGAGACTGTAACGAATCGCTCGTTTCCGGTTCGCGATTTCACGTGTCACGGTCATAGATCGCCTTTCTTTTGAATATTCGGCCTGTCGTTGATCAAGGATCTTTCCGATTGATTTATGGTGATTGGCACTCGAGGAAATCCCAAATACGAATCCCTTCGTCTAGCAAAAATCAAATTCGTCTATTTTTTTCCAACTCAATTCATTATTGTTTAAAAATATAATTATCTTTTGATGATAAAATATTCATTTTCGTAAATAATTAATTTTAAACTAACCAATCAAAAACGAATAATATTTTAACGATAAAAAATTGCACGCATAAGAAAATAAAAGTCTTTAGTCGTCTCGTTACTCAGTTTTATATTCGGAGGATTGTCGCACGCGGTTGGAAGCAACGAAAAAAAAAAACATTGATGAACCATGTCCAAACAAACCGAAGGCAAACGAGGTAATTTTTCCGTTGAGGTTGTTCATCCAGTCCGAATCGATACATCACGAATCAAACGGATCCGTTGTTTTTCTTTCTGTGTTCTCGATGATTGATGATCTAGCAATGATATATAATTAAAATATTCCATATTAGGCGATTAAGATATCGGGTCTTGGATTATCATCCCGTGGGTGTTGCGAGATATATTCTACCTGGGTACCGCTGCACCGTACGTATATTGACAATCGTCTTCGCCTTGAAAACCGTAATCACTATTGGCAACTTTAATTCCAAGGCTGTTGCAATGTAAATTAATATCGCAACGAAAATGTGGTTTGTTACGCGTCCGCGTAAAATGGAGGACGAAAAAAAAGCTGGAAGGAGCGCACGAACAGCTGATCGTGCGTACGTGCGCATTTGAAAGGTCTTTGCGAGAAATTGACAAGCCCAAGATCGAGGGTCGCCCTTGAAGATTGCCTCTCCTGAATTATTGTAATTGAAGGTACGTACACAAAAAAAAACGTTTTTTTGTTCGGCTCTCTGGCTTGGTGATGACGTTCGATATCTCGAGGCTTAAGCCATCAAGAAGGGAGTCCAAGGGTCATTCTGACCCTCCAAGCAATCGTATATTATTCGAAGAACAATTGAACAGTGCAGCGAAAAAAAAAGTGAAAAAACCTGCCGCAGGTACATGTCAAATCGAAGATCCTTAATTAAATCCATCGAATTTATTCAAGGCTTTACACCACATTGGCGCTCGGAAAAATGCGTATTGAAAAAAAATTAATAAAATTACGTGACTATTAAGGGATTACGTGGGTTTGAAAATTTCGAAAAATCCATTTTTTATATTTTATTATCTAATAGTACAATATGTCTAGAATATTCTCCTAAAGTTTTAAGTCAATCGGAGTAAAAGTCAAGAAGAGAGAGCCTTTGGGAATTCCCCCCGTTGGGAAAGACTGACCGGGAGCGAAGCAGGTATACGCATTTTTCTCAACACACTATTTTTGAAGTCGGTGGACACGATTTCTCAAAATCTAATGCACCGATCTTATTGAAATTTTGCACACTTCTTCAAAATAGCATTGACTAGTGATTAAACGAAGGTTTTTTTTTCGGTTACAAGTAATTTTACAAGGCTACACGTAGTGTAAATTGTACCAAAAATTGAACTATTTTGCATACAACTCTGCCAAAAATTCAAATTGCAATTTAAAAAAAAATCGTTTGTTCAATCACGAGCTATACTTATCTACTAACAGAAAAAATTTAATTTTTTAATTCCAGATAAAGCTTTCATGAGTTATCCTGACCACCACAAGGACACTTTTTTTTGAGGGGTCTCCGGAAACCAGATCCCACCGGCTGAATTTCCCAAATTTTTGGACGAAATTTTTTTTAAATATCGTTGAAATATTGCTCTTTTATGTGCGTAACATTTTGAATAAAATAATTTATATATTATATTTTAAAAAAATAGAGAAAATATGCTTTTTTTGGCTTCGAAACCCACGTAACCCCTTAAATATGTAAAATGACTTTTATTTTTCACAAGTACATAATAGTTTTATGAACAAATTTAAAAAAAAACGAATTAAAATATGTTCAAATGTCGGAGATATGAGTCGTCTAGTAGGACCGTCTTTTGAAAATCCTTGCCGATGGTACAATTTTTTTCTCTGTCAGGTATCGTCTGAAAAATAAAAAATAATTGTTTTCTTGTAAATAAAGGTAATAGCTAAAGTGTAGCATAGGTAAAAAATTAACATTTTTTTTATAGAAATGACAGCTGTCTAAAAAAACTCTGATCTTTAACAAAATTTTGAATTTTAAAAATTTATAAAAATTCAACGTGGCATCCAATCAAAAAAATCGTATCCTAAATCCGAGATGATATTACAAAGAAAAAGTGGTATGAATTTCATCAAAATCGGTTGAGTGGATCTCAAGATGTTTTGTCCACCAGTTTGAAATAAGGGCCCTACTAGACGACTTACATCACCGCCATTAAACAAAAAATTTAATCCTTTTTTTAAATTCATAAAACATTCATTTGTAAAATTCATAAAACATTCATTTAATTCATAAAACATTTATTTGTATTTGTAAAAAATAAAAACTATTTTATATATCTAATAGTCGCATGATTTTTTATTTTTATTTTTATACCTATTTAACGATTCCCAATGGAATTTACTCTTTTTTTGTTTGTTCCTTCGAGTTCGTTTCACGAAGACTCTTTGTTAAAAGAAAAAAATTATATGAAAATAATTAAACGTCCTGGATAAATAGATTGGTATCGCAACGACGTAGAATGTGTTTTTTTTTTCTTTCTTCAACGATCGAACGGAATCACGGAAGCGCGTTTATTCCCAAAGGTCACTCGAATATCCTATCTCAATTTCTAGATCGCTCTAAGGATGAACTGCGGCAATGCGATCTGTAACGCACACCTTGTATAATAATTCCGCGATGTATCAAGGGCAGATTTGATAGATATCGCTGTTGAACCAGGATATCCTCCTATCCCCCCTCATCCGTATCCTTACGAAGGAAAAACGTTAAATTCATTCACGCGCTTGCCTCATCCATTCGTGAGGGCGATTTGCACGGGGAATTCCGCGTCAAAGCGACCTGCAATAAAAAAAACACCGATGTTACCTTTATTTTTTCGCTATAACGAACGATCGTTGATCAGAATCGAAGCAAAAAAAAAGGTTTATTTCCAATCGATACACATTGCACCGAGTTTGAAAAATAATTTGGCACATCAAATATATACACATATGTTAATATGTGAACACGCGAAGTTTTAATTGAGCCACCAGTGAGTGCTCACTGGTGACTCGATTAAAACTGCAACGAAATTCCAGAATTAATCATACACCGCGACCGAAAGTCGATATAATTAATCAGAAAATCGTTGAACCGATGTACACCACAAAATCACCAACTCGCTACAATGTTCTTGTTCTCTACAGACGTGTACGACGAGAAAAAGTCAATGCACTCAGCAGGTACTCTACGCTTGAAACGCACACTGTTTTCAAATAAAAATATATATATATCGATTATATATATATATATATACACGAAAATAGGTGAGCAAACATTACATCGTAACGGCATGTCAACATCCTTATTTTTTGTAAACAAACACTTGAAAATTATAATTATTTTCCTCATTGCTCCTCTTTCTACCATTGTTATAATGACGGATATTGTTTCTTATGACTGCACATTAAAAAGCAAATAAACGATGCAAAAGTCGGAAACACAAGTGTCCAAATAAAACTGTCTTCCTGGTAAAAGACAAAAATGGAATAAATATTATCGCCGTCTCGATTTCGATAAAAATAAGTAAATTTTTGTTTTCCCTTCGTATCCTGGTTTTTCAGCTCTCGCTATTTCCTCGTCTGTACAATGCATGGATTTGCTGCACCTGGTAAATGTCGCAAGGCCTGAATATCAAGCATCCATTATCCGAGGGTTCGTTTATCTTTGAATCGCGATAAAATAGAAGAAAAAAACAAATGTGCAAAAAATCGTCGAAAGAAGTATGTATTTAACAAACGTTAAGATAAATTCAAGTCTCATTGAACGTGTCTGTGTTGGCACGTGTATTGTGTCGTACGAGTCTTTGTTCGATTATCTACGACACGCGCGATAAAGGACTATGACTCACTCCTAGAGGCATATTACAACTTAACACACATCCTGGATCCTTGTTATACACGTTGCCTTATTATAAATGACTCATTATTTTTTCGATTGCAATTACGCGTGTATTGGAATTTTACAGTACAGGCAATTTTACGAGTTAGCCAAAAAATGTATTTTATTTGTTTTTTCTTTATCCCCCCCCCCCTCTCTCTCTCTCTCTCTCTTGCTGATAAAAGGATCTTACCCAAATAGGGAAACACCGAAGCGAAAATTTAGACCGAACAATTTATCGGACTACTGACAGACGGTCGGTCCACGCAAAAACACTCGTCATACGCTTGGCCCAAAACAAAAACGAGGAAAATAAATAATATGTACCAAATGCTAATATCCTCGTGAGAGGAAGAGAGAGAGAGAGAGGGAGAAAGAGAGAGAGAGAGAGAGAGAGAGAGAGAGAACGTGCGAGCGAGCAAGAGTTATGCAAGAACAAAACGACGAGTACGAGCACGAGGAGTGGATAATTGTTTCCTCGATGCAAATCGATCGCTCGGAAAAGCCTTGAAGACCTCGATATGTGCGAGACAAGCGCGGGGGCTCGATTATGATGACAAACACGTTGCTGTAACGAAGTTACATGCATGTACGTCTATCGAGTCTCCCTCTTTCTCTCTCTTTCCCTTTTCTCCCACCCTCTCTCTCTCTCTCTCTCTCTAGTCTTTATGATTCTTTTTTCTTTCACATCTTTTTTCTTCTTGATTATGTCTATATTAATGTACAATATGGAAGAGCTACTCTGAGCTTGTCGTATACCGTTCAACACGAGCCGAGGGAGAGAGGATAGATGTGGAGTGAGCCATTCGTTCTGAATATATATATATATATATATATATCAATTATTTCAATTTATTATATGCAAATATGTAAACATTTATGTTCATATAAATCCTGCATAAGCACATGTAAATATATATACATATATATATATATATATATATATATATATATATATATATATATATACAGGGTGTCCATTTTATCTCTGCCACCCGAAATAACTCGGTAATTATCGACGTCACAAAAAAATGTTCCAGACAAAAGTCGTACGGTGTGAAGGGGGCCATCAAATGCGACCATTTTTTTTTATTTCGGTGGAGGCGCTGACGCACAGTGAAGGTCACCTCCACTTTTTTAAATGGAATGGTACATTTTTTTTTCAACCATTTTGTGGTGCACCTCAAGCCGCATAAAAAACATTAAGGGGTCAAAGTCGTTCAAGGTCATTCAAGGTCAGTATCGATAATACAAATCTAAATATCTCGGATCACTACTAAATATTTGGTAGTGATCCGAGATATTTAGATTTTTATTTCATTTTAATAGGTGTTCGAAATTAGCTTGAAATGAGAGAGAGCTCTTATACAAATTCGAAATCGAACTGAACGACAACCTCGATTGAGCTACATACGATACAGATTCACGCGATTCGGTAAACAAACAGAAGGTATTCGAAGTGTTGTCGATGACTACGATCTCCGATATCTCTCATTTTAAGCTAATTTCGAACACCTATTAAAATGAAATACAAATCTAAATATCTTGGATCACTACTAAATATTTGGCAGTGATTCGAGATATTTAGATTTGTATCATCGATACTGATCTTGAATGACCTTAAACGACTTTGACCCTCAAATGTTTTTTATGCGGCTTGAGGTGCTCCACAAGATGGTTGAAAAAAAAAAATCTACCATTCCCTTTAAAAAAGTGGAGGTGACCTTCACTGTGTGTCAGCGCCTCCACCGAAATAAAAAAAAAATGGTCGCATTTGATGGCCCCCTTCACACCGTACAACTTTTGTCTGGAACATTTTTTTGTGACGTCGATAATTACCGAGTTATTTCGGGTGGCAGAGATAAAATGGACACCCTGTATATATTTATAGGTATGTGTGCACACATGTACCGTCCGATTACGAGGAGGCGCGAAAGAACGCTTGCTAATCATCATTACTAATCAATTGCGACATAAGGCAATTTAATATTCTGGCGTCAGATATCCGATTCTCTATACGATCTAACGATATCAATAGTTTTCATTTTTCTACCGTAAAGCGGAAAAAAATAAGACAAAGCCACGCTCTCGTTGTTAATTTATTCCGGCTCATTGTTAATTGTTGGATATTAATTGAATCGTTGAATATTAATCGACTCGACGTAAAGCTACGAAAATGAATGTTAATGTATTCGGTCTCATTGTGCATTGTTATATGTTAAATGAATCGATTATGCGAGATCGCTCCGCCTCTCGTTGCATGCTGAAGTTATTCGATTCCGTAATCTCCACGACGTATGGTATATTTGCAGTCTAGGGAATATTACTGACGATACAAGGATCTGTTGTTTTTCAATTGGATTTGAAAAAAAAAATGTTTTTGGAGTTGTAAATATACAATATATATATGTTGAATACACGAATGACAGGTGAGCGACGATATCATCTGGAAAAAGATTTCGAGATCCGGTGGAGTGTGATGTTGAAAAAAAAAATGATTCCTTTATTGTCGAAGAACAATACATGTAGATAATTCATAGGCAACGAAGAATCACAAAAGCGTCGAGGCTTGGAGATCCGTTGACAATGGACAGGCTGACATTGACACGCGGGAACACTCCGTCATTGAATAAGGCGCGAATCGTAGGGAAGATGCTTTTTATTTTCTCCTCTTTGTTTCAACTTTCTTTTTTTTTCCATTGCGAGGTCCTTACGATATCTTGAACGCGATGGAAGTCTGCTTGCGATCCAATACCATCGCGTCTGCCGTGTAATTAGGAATATTATCGCGGCCGCTCGGCAATGACATACGTTTACGTAAAATCGATATGTATAAGCGACCGCCAATGGGTCATTGCCGATGCGCTCGGTTGCTCCTGCGACTCTTCAATCCCTAGTTGTTGTCATCTCGTAGCTCTCCATTTATGCAGACGAGACACGGAAATCAATTGGTCGGACGTATGAAGTCTACTTTAGAAATCCCTTTGGGCTTCAAGATGGGCAACCACTTTAGAAGCTTCAAAAAATCAATTTTTTTTTATTTAATAAATCGTTAGCAAAATATCTTAAGAATACATTCTGAAAATTTCAAAACGATATTCGGATTCCTTCTAACGGTATATATATAAATGATAAAGACTCTCCGCTCGACTCCCAAGCGCGGTTAGGTATCCACGAGCGCTCAGTTAGGTAGCTTGTTTGGGTTTAACCGCTTGGCGATTAGGTACAAAAAATCTCCATTCTGGATACAAAATAATCGAGGTAGCGGCATTTCTTGCTGCTATTTTATTCAATGAAGGAAATTCAGCCCTACTCATGGTTATGAATGAACTGCAAATCGTAGTTGGCAGGCAGAGCTACGGATATCCCGAGCAAATGGATCAGATGCGCGTGGCTCGGAAAAATAGAAAAAGTTTATTAGAGACAAAAGAAGCTCGAATAGCTCGTAAAGAGGAAATGCAAGCTTCAAATGAGTTGCATGAGGAAGAGGAAGGACTGCTGTATGGTGCTGGAATCGCTGATTAATCGGTAAGACACTTTATCATTTGATTAAACACATTTGACTTTGAGTTTTTCGTTTGTGAAACTTTAAACGTGTTTTTCTCGAAACGACATTTTGTCAATTTGCGGGAATCATAACTCAAAAACTAATTGATGGATCATCTTCAAATTTGGAACACGTTTACATAATATAATTTATTAAAACATGAACCTAAAGTTGGAAAGATTAGATTGTTTAAAACATATTTATTATTGCAAAATGCCGGGAAAAAAATGCTAAAAATCGATCTTTTTTTTTCAAACACGTTCCAACATTCAATTCTCGATTTTTTTTTTCAAAATTTAGGTTCATTTTCTTAAAAAAACATCTCAAGACTGTATACAAATTTGTTGGACTATTTCAGATGCGAATTGTGGGCTGCACCATTCCCGCGAATCGACAACGACGATGAGGACACGCCAAGGGACACAGCGGATTACACCTTAATTAATGCATAAAATAACTTTAAAAAATTACCAGAGATGTATGAAAGTATGAATAAATTATTGTCAGAGTTGCGGAAATTTCCTTTTTTTTCACAATAAAAAAAAATCCAAAAAATCATCTAATTTTCAGTTTCCTAAAGTGGTGGTTCAGTAGGGCTGAATTTCCTTCATTGAATAAAATAGCAGCAAGAAATGCCGCTACCTCGATTATTTTGTACCCAGAATGGAGATGTTTTGGAGCTAATCGCCAAACGGTCGAGTTTGGGTTTGTTTGGCTTATGAAAACTCAAACAAACTCAAACAATTTACCTAACTGAGCGCTCGTGGATACCTGAGCGCGGTTGGGAGTCGAGCGGAGAGTCTTTATCATCTATATACATACCGTTAGAAGAAATCCGAATTTCGTTTTGAAATTTTCAGGGTATGTTCTTAAGATATTTTGATAACGACTTATGAAATTTGAAAAAAATTGATTTTTTGAAGCATCTAAAGTGGTTGCTCGCCTTAAATAATAATACATCCCAGCATATTGGAAACATTTTGAAGCCACGTTACCGAACTTTTAACATACAATAACGACTCTAATAATTGCCTAATTTATACGACATTATAGATGTCCGATATAAACTACTCTACGCATTTCAAAAATTCATAATATTCCGCAACGACAATAAAAATAAGGAGTTACCGAATGTTTGAAGAAAATATTCATGATAAAAGTTAGAAAAATGTGACTGGCAGAAGAATTTTCGTAATCACGACTTTTCAGAGAAAATGTACAAATTGGCAAATCTATAAAATGTATGCCAAATTTTTCATTATAGTTCATCGTTGGGTACAATAATTGATCGTAACTTATTTTCATTAAGCGCCACTGTAACTTACTAATGATTCCGAAGGGCCCTGCTCATGTCCCCACAAAATATGGCCCTCTGCGAAAGGAGTCCTTCAAATGTATTGTTTCATCGCAAGAAATAAAAAATACGAATATCTAATTTCCATTCAATTTTATTAGGCTCAGAAATGCGAATAAGTTTTTTCAGTCAAATCTAATCAACTGAAACATGTACTTGCATTATAAATAAAAAAATGAAATAAATTCCCTAGTCCAAGATTGAAACAAAATTTTATCTAATTCCACCAAACTCACGTACGATTAAGCATACGATTAAAAATAAAAGCCACCATCCTCACGATCCAGATCTTCGTTGCGCCAATGATGATACATTTACCACAATTTGAATATACAATTCCTAAGCTTCGACTCGACTTGAAGGGCTCGAAGTGCTGCACTGTTTTCCATCAAGGCTTCCACGCAAGCCAGTCGAACGAAAAAAAAAAGAAAAAAAAAACAAAAACGAAACACATTGATATTTCTATTACGGGGGTATAATTAAAGGATGTAAAAAAAAAAAGAAAATTGCCATTTGGCTTCATAGCATTCACCTCCAGTCTTCCGCATCCGTGAGCGTTATATAGGCGGCTAAGATTTTTCCGGGACGCAGAGCCGCTGAGATTTCTCCTGCGGCCAATTATACATATTTAGGATCATAAAGGTAAGCGCGTAACGAGCGCAATTCGTAAGGTCTCCAATGACGTTTCGTCACGTTTGAGAGGGCTCACGTATCAGGCACGCGGTCTTTATCTGGTTCGGCTTACGAGTCACTTTTGTTTGCATCGTGGACATTGCCGGCATCCCAAGATCGGCTGAGCAATAAAGAAAAATCGGTTTTCCTTTTACCTGTCCATCGATTGACATATACATTTTCGTGTGTATGTGTGTGTGTACATATTAGTATAATTATTTTATTCCAGAGTTTTTTATCTTCAATTATAGCGAGAAGGTGACAGAAAGAGAGAGAGAGAGAGAGAGAGAGAGAGAGAGAGAGAGAGAGAGAGAGGGAAAGAGCTCGATACGCCTGATTGAAAAATGGATCAATCACCGTCAGGGTGATCCGAATCGGTGGTTTTGTGTCAGCAATTGCTCAAACGTCTCGTTACTTCCATACGTTTTATAATACATTGAACGAATGGTATCTCCGAAAAGATCTCGAGGTTAACCACGTATCACTGCGTTTCAAATCTGCAAAATGAATCACGAGCGTTTTACCGCGACAACGAGCGTCATTGTCCCGGTAATTTGTAATTATTTTTGTCGCAAAAACATTACAAGGTGTTACGAAGGCATTGTTTCCGTTCTTTTTTTTCCTCCGCTGTGTAAAAAGGACTAACCCGGTTTTTCTTGCGGCTACGATTTATCGTATTTAAGGGTTGTGGATTTTATCGTAAATAAAAATTTGCCGTCAAACACGCACGGTATCGAACGCGTTTCGAAACATTGAATTTCACGGTTCAGAACGACCGATTTTTTGCATGATTTTCAAAAACGATATGGATCAAAAAAATGGAGTCAGTAGTCGCAAAGTTTGGTCTCGATTAATGTGACAATTGAAAAGTTGGCGTATATTGGCGTTTTCGAACAATACCAACGGCGACGACTGTCAGGAGTCAAGAACCCTCACGTATAAATAAATTGAATCGCTCAGGCGTGGACGAATCTTGGACGGTTGTTGCTGTGCGCAGTAAATTCAACCCTGACACGTGAGCACAAGCGTGCGCCAGTCACGTCCCAATTTTCATCGCGAATCCGAGATCTTGTGATCGCGCGGCTCTTTTGATGACTGAGCTGAGGTAAAAAAAAAAAAAAAAAAGAAAATAGAAAAAAAGATAGAACTCCGAGAAGGCGGAGATTCGAGGATAATGAAAAGTTTGAAAAACGAAATTTACGATCTGTTTGGGGACTGTTATTATCGCTGTGTGACCCGAACGAGCGACAAACTGGTTTTTTTTTTTACGTATCCCGATTTTTTGCTTCTCCGTCGACGAAATGTTTTTTTAGTCCAAGATATTGATGAGAAAAAAATTTATTGTTAATCCTCCGTTACTTTGGAGCCCAATAAGCCCAAACATATTTTGGGAGCGTCGTCATATTTTTCATAATTCGATTATTCCTGGAATAACTTCGACGGAATACAAAAAAAAGGATGGAATAATTAAAACGTAATAATAAAAAAAAACTAACCTTTTTTCAAAGGTTGAATCTCAGTCAGAACTTATAAATTCGAAATTTTTTAGTGAATTCGAAATTTGGGAAAGTCAAGCTCGCAACAAAATTCCAAAAGGTAAGCCGCGTATTTCTTGGTCCAATTTGCCATACTTTTCTTTGATTTTCAACACACGAATGGTATTATTAAAAAAAAAACCGTTCGCTGCCGTGTGATTTATCGATCAGGATACTTAAGTATGGATGAAGGAAGCTTCGCATCGGACATTGTTGTATAATGGAAAATGGCACGTAGTTATTGAAGAATATAAAGGAGGAAGATTCTGATTTACGACGAATCGATGATATCTACACCCTCGTCCTTTTGTTTTGATCTATAACGATCTATAGCGACCTTGATGTCAGTACCATTCGACTGAAGCAACCTTCTCCATCATCGATGACCATGGAAATTACATCGACGATACATTTATGTAGATGCTCTGATGGAGCTGGAAATCCTGCGCGAATTCTTCCGAGAAACGGAAACGCTGAGGAGAAGAAAAAAAAAGACAAACGCGTTAATAATAATGTTGCCAGTTATACATTCGTCCGCCATTCGATATTGACTTTTTCATCTATTCCAACGATTCGAAGGAAATAGAAGACTGCTATTAAGGAAATCATAATCTCCAATGTTTGTAGAATTCTCAGAACACCCGACAGCGACTATATAGATCGTATTATTTTGAAGTAATTATTATTTTTCCATTCGCCTCTCTCTCTCTCTCTCTCTGCTACCGCTCTGATTCGGAATTCGTACGACCGATCAATCAAAGCATAAAACGACCAAGGAATCATACGCGGATGAAGGAAGGTCACGTCAGACCGCATCGAGGATTTTTTTAACATTTGACCAAGTGTATCGGATCACGTACGGCCAACAGTGAATCGATCGAATTGCCGAAACTCAATGCAAAATATATTAAAATTTAAGCATATATGAGGAGAACTATTGGCTCCATGTGCAACACTAGCGCCGCGTAACGTTCGTTTTTTTGTCGGCACTGTCAAAAGCTCTACGACTGTGGTTATAATGTTGTAATAAGTTATAAAAATTGTCATCGCGCTTCAATGGCATTCAATTTGTTTGCATTAAATCCATTTGTCTGGCCGAAGACGGCAAGAAGTCCTTTCAGTAAAGTAAAAAAAAAGTAAGTCAAATTTCCAAAAGGTATATTTTTGTTTACTTGTAATCTTGTTATACGACGAGAAAAATGAAACTATATGATTGCTTTTATTAAAATTTAACAAACATATGTACCCGTGCAGAAATTTCTTAGGGATAACTAAAATCCGATCGGGGTATGATACGGTTTCCCTAGAAGGGGTATCCTCATCGGAATCCAGATTGCACCCACTACGTAGCACAAGGAGGAGACGCGGTGGCAAGAATTTGAAATACATATTTCGAATACGTATTAAATATATTTTTCTTAGCAAATCAAATACATTTTTCTTAGCAAATCAAATACATTTTTCTTAACAAATCAAATACATATTTTCTTAGTTCGAGCGATCTCCACTTAATTTAAATATAATTACTTAGAATAAATAACCTACAGTGGGTAAAAAAAAAGTATTTGTACACCGCGTGTTCTTCAAATTGTCCTACGAAAAAAAAATAAAATGCTTCAGCAATTAATTTTTTTCGACAATTTTTTTCGAACATTTTATTGTTCTTTAAAAAAAATGCTAAATGATTTATTTTTTTACGCAGAACAATTTGAAAAACACGCGGTGTACAAATACTTTTTTTACCTACTGTATATAATTTTTCTCCAGAAAATATACGTCTTTCGAGGTCTATATACTGTTTTTTTCGAATTTGTTTTAAATGTAAAGAATTTTTTTCTAAATTCTGTTATTAAAATATATAAGTTTCGACAGTTATACTGTAGCACCAATTCTTACCTAATCTTTTTTCAGATCCTTGAATAAATGATTTCAGAAAACGTCCAGCATCTGCAGCTGATACGAATCGGTATCGCCTGGTGATTTTTACATCCATCCCTGGGATCCGATTCGATATTGAACTAGATCTTGTTCTAGAAGTTCAGGATTTTAGCCTGGATCCAATGCAAAGTTTCTATTTGGATTCTGACTAGAGTCCTTAATAGTTCCGAATGAGGATCCTGGCTGGAATCCGATTTACGGGCGTTACATTTCGCTCCCGGATCCGATCCAATATCCGTCTGGATCCCGATTGAGAAACCAGGATCCTAGTCCGAATCGGACTGTATCCATGACAATATTTCTGCACGGGTATTGTCACTGTACCACTAATAATAAATAAAATCTTGTTTTCCGACCGAAATGAACATAATTTTAAAGACCGGTTTCGAGAGTACAACTCATAATATTAATTTCCAACCTCAAACTCAATCTACGGGAAAAATGTTGGTATCTGCTAAACACGTCGGGGACGTAGAAGACTTAAGGCGGGCAACTACTTTAGGAGACCGAAAATTAAATGATTTTTTTAATTGTGAAAAACAACGGAAATTCCCCAACTCTGACAATAATTTATTCATATTTTCATACATCTCTGGTAATTTTTTCAATTTACTTCATGCATCAATTATGGTGTAATCTACTGTGTCCCTTGGTGTGTCGTCATCGTCGTTGTCGATTTGCGAGAATTGTACAGCTCGCAATTCGTATCTAAAATAGTCCAACAAATTTTTATACATTCTTGAGATGTTTTTTAAGAACATGAACCTAAATTTTGAAAAAAAAAATCGAGAATTGAATATTGGAACGTGTTTGAAAAAAAATGATTGATTTTTAGCATTTTTTTCCCGGCATTTTGCAATAATAAATATGTTTTAAACAATCTAATCTTTCCAAATTTAGGTTCATATTTTAATAAAATATATTATGAAAACGTCTTCCTAATTTGAAGATGGTCCATCAATTAGTTTTTGAGTTATAATTCCTGCAAATTGAAAAAAATGTCATTTCGAGAAAAACACGTTTAAAGTTTCACAAACGGAAAACTCAAAGTAAAATGTGTTTAATCAAATGATAAAGTGTCTTACCGATTAATCAGCGATTCCAGCACCATACAGCAGTCCTTCCTCTTCCTCATGCAACTCATTTGAAGCTTACAGTTCCCTTTACGAGCTTTTCGAGCTTCTTTTGTCTCTTATAAACTTTTTCTATTTTGCCGAGCCACGCGCATCTGATCCATTTGCTTGGCATATCCGTAGCTCTGCCTGACAACTACGATTTGTAGTTCATTCGTAACCATGAGTAGGGCTGAATTTCCTTCATTGAATAAAATAGCAGCAAGAAATGCCGCTACCTCGATTATTTTGTACCCAGAATGGAGATGTTTTGGAGCTAATCGCCAAACGGTCGAGTTTGGGTTTGGTTGGGTTATTAAAATCCAAACAAACTACCTAACTGAGCGCTCGTGGATACCTGAGCGCGGTTGGGAGTCGAGCGGAGAGTCCTTATCATTTATATACATACTGTTAGAAGGAATCGAAATATCGTTTTGAAATGTTCAGGGTATATTCTTAAGATATTTTGCTAACGATTTATGCAATGAAAAAAAAATGATGTTTTTAAGCATCTAAAATGGTTGCCAGCCTTAAGGACAAAGCATGACCGAAGTTTAATAATTCAAGCTCGTGTCATAAAGCAAACCTTATAAATGCTTACTTTTTTCTTCTAACTGCAGCTATCCATTTCTTGCGTTATTTTAACTGCCAATTTCCCGTAGGGAATAGATAAAATTTGCATTTACTATATCTTCCAGTATTTCTGCAATCTATTACACAGCAACTGTCGTGGCCCATTTTTAATAAAACAATATTTTTAATTTCTTCGCAAAAATTTTGTACTACGCTCGTACAGATTTGGCAGATAAATAGGGGAGTTTATTCCAATTTTTGACGATTGTGGGCAATGCGTTCGATTTCATTACCACCACTCAATATGCTCAGCACGGAGCCTTTGGGCATCCTCATGGATTTCAATAAGGATGCACTAAGGTATTGTCTCCGTGCTGTTCAAATTAATATTTAAATAACGAATGTATGCTAAGGCTCGTGCGCCTATAAATTGCATACATATCCTTCGTGTTTTTTTTTCCTTCTATTTGTTCCTTCGTGTATACGTTGCCAAGGAAACGCGTCTAAATCTAACTCCACACATCCGATCACCAACAAAGCAACATTGTGCAGTCACAGTTGGTTTTGATCTCCAATTACACTCGCTGTATTCTTTTTTTCTTTCTGTTATCGTGAAATTGATACGTTTGATGGGTCTGCGAGTCGAAGCGCTAAAGAATCTCGTTCATCCATAAGCACTTGTGGCTGTTATTCCTTCAATTTTTTTTTTCTACCATGTTTCTTCACCTTGAAGCACTCCTTCCTTTCTAGTCCTCTCCCTTATCCAATTAACCGTTTCTCGATCATCTCCCCTTTGGTTTCACACTTGTCGGTCTATGTATGGGCCGTTCTCTGCCAGCTCGAGCAATGCGCCTGATGATCATACTCTTTGTTCAATTGATGTTTCATCTTGACGAAATCAACGGTCATCATTTTTGGTCCTTTTCTGAGATTATTCTTCGTACGCCCTTGCGGATTTTAAAGGTTTACGTGGGTTTCGAAGCCAAAAAAAGCATATTTTCTCTATTTTTATAAAATATAATATATAAATTATTTTATTCAAAATGTTAAGCACATAAAAGAGTAACATTTCAAGAATATTTTTAAAAAATTTCATCCAAAATTTGGGAAATTCAGTAGGTGGGATAGCCCTAAAAGAAAGTGTCCTCGTGGTGGTCAGGATAACTCATGATAGCTTTATCTGAAATTAAAAAACCAATTTTTTTCTGTTAGTAGATAAGTATAGCTCGTGATTGAACGAAGGATTTTTTTTTTATTGCAACTTGAATTTTTAGCAGAGTTGTATGCAAAATGGTTAAATTTTTGGTACAATTTACACTACGTCTAGCCTTGTAAAATTAGTTATAATCGAAAAAAAAAACTTCGTTCAATCACTAGTCAATGCTATTTTGAAGAAGTGTGCAAAATTTCAATAAGATCGGTGCATTAGTTTTTGAGAAATCGTGTCCACCGACTTCAAAAATAGTGTTCTGAGAAAAAATCCGTATACCTGCGTCGTTCCCGGCCGGTCTTTCCCAACGGGGGGAATTCCCAATGGCTCTCTCTCCTAGACTTTTACTTCGATTGACTCAAAACTTTGGGAGAATATTCCAGACATATTATACTATTAGATAAGAAATTTTTTTTTTTAATGGATTTTTTGAATTTTTCAAACCCACGTAATCCCTTAATAAAAAAAAAGCTGGAGGACTATTGTATAACTCTGCAATCGCAGATTGGATGGTTAGTAATTGAAATCATTGCGTTTTCGTAGTTCGAAACTTCAAACACGTTTTTCGCAAAACTAAATTTTTTAATTTTTTGGAAAACATTTTTAAAACAAGTTGACCGAACTTGCTAAAATTGTACACACAACTTAATAACGATATTATCTTGAACTTATACCTACTCGTTTATGAAAATCGTTTTTAAAAAGTACTTTTTTTTTTAATTGCAAAAAAGAACGAAAATTCTGTGTAAATTTCAATGTTTTTTATTCCGGAGGGATCCCATTTTATTAGTTTCCAACTTTTTAAATGTTTCTTAAATATAAGTTCAGCATTTGGATGTTAAAATACTAAAAATACTTGGTTCATATTTTTCAGATCAATATCAAAGTCGTTGGATTTCCCACAAACAGACAACTGGCGTTAAAACCTTCCTGAATAATCGCGCCATAACGACGCCATTTTGCGATATTTTTTTAATTAAAAAAGGGTATTTAAACAGTTTAATTATATAATAAACTGTATCTAAAGTTTCATAAATGATAAAACGTTTTGTTTCTCTCATAAAAAAAATGATAAAAATCAGCTATTCTCTCGTCGTCTACATGGATTTCCTCCCGCAACGATTTAATTTTTACCCCACACGGCTCCGTTTCCGATTTCTTGTTGCATTTGCGCAGATAAACTGTGGAAAATTATTACCGATTGCATCCCGCTCAATAATCTGCGCACAGGCGAGTCGGTCACCCATCAAAGTACAAGCAACATGGGAAATCGTAGCAACGGCATACCGACCGCAGTCACGCAATCGACAGTATCCTCATCTACTCGCGCAATATTCCCTCGGGTGTCTATCCGTCAATGCGAATGTAAAATGCATCCAGCTGGAAACGAAGGAAAAAAAATTGTTCCTATGGGAAAACTATCGTGCGTGAGGCAATAAAATGTATGCAAGTTTGCGGGTACTTATGCGGAAAATAAAACGTAGATGAATGTGGTCTGCGCACCGCGTCACTCGAAGCAACAGGTGAAGCTTGCCGGCGAATCAAAATTCAGAAAAAAAAAAAAACAAAGAAAACTGAAAACACACTCTTCCTCTTCCTCAACGATAAATATAGCATTGTCTCTGTTAAAAAGTATATAAAGCCAACTTTATTTCTGTGAACACGACCTTGATCTTCGATCGAAAGAAAATTAATTCCAATTCTGTTTTCTTTGTCTACCGCGAAAAATTGAGCCAATATGCGAGAAAGAGTTCTCGAAGACAATACGTCAACAATGAAATGTTCTATTTGTTCTTTTCTTCTTTACAATCCGTCCAGGCTTATTCATCTCGTACTTATTGATACGAAGAAAGTCATATATTTGTAAATTATAATGAATGTGATTTGTCTCCTGAGAAAATCGTGTTTAATTCATTGCCAAGTCAAAAGACAATGATCATTACTGCTGTGTTCTCTCATTTGTATATGCGTTTCAATCGTTTTCACGAGTCACACCTCTTTATCGGCTATTTGTATAAATGTTTGCGGGAACGAGATCTCTCCGTTGCACATCGAATTCCCCTCGTGACGGCGAACACACATTCAGGCATTTGCGTGCACTTGTGTACATAAAATTTGCTCAGTATCCCCGATAGACGAGATTCTCAGACATTTAAATGTATTGATGTGATATAACGTAACACGCGTCCGACGTGTGCCAGGCGACCTTGCCTCAGTCAGGTGTAAAAGGTGCACTCCTACTATGCACTATAATCACGATCTTCATGCCTACATGTTTGCCCAGGCATGCACTCTATACTTCGTATACATAAAAAAAATATATATATATATATATATGTATATGTAGATGTATTTGTAGCCGTAATATATACCTGCCTACATATTTGCACAAATGTATATTAAGGTGTGTCAAAAAAAAAGTTTCTCCTTTGCTTGGGCCTTGCACCTTCGATTACAATTGGAAATCGTTCTGAAATGGTTCAGGAAAATCTTGGAAGCATGCGTGAAAAAACAAATTTGCTCTAATTTTGCGATGGTTCCCGAAAAAGGGCCCAACCAATTAAGGGTGTCTGGTTATTTTTGCTCTTTTGTCCATCAAGGCAGCGCTTAATTTTTGTCGAGCCCTTCTTCCGCGAAAAACAAGAGGAAATTAATTTTAACTGCAATCAGACGTAAAAGTATATGTGTGTAGAGATATATTTTCAGTCATTTCTAGAGCACTAAATGAGAAACATGGCATCAAAAGATAATTACGACACTTAAATAGTGTTTTAGCTTGACGAATACATATTTGCTATTATTTATCGCTACGAGCAACTTTTAGTGACATTTAACATTCCATAGACGATATATTACAGTCGATGGATGTAATAGCAGTGCATTTATTGTCCACTTAGCAAACATCAATATTTCATATGAATATTCTATTTCGACTTTTTTTTGTCGGCGAGACGTGCATTTTTCCAATCGGTAAAGCCTTTTGTATGAGATTAGGGCTTGCTCGTCAAAAGTAATCGACGTGGATGTGAAATCTCCGAGCTAAGCGATCTTTGAGCGAGGATTTTCAAGGATCTGCGTCTACGTATAAATTCCATTGGCCACGACGATGCTCCTGGGAAAAATCCTCGCTAACTGATTATACGAGATCAATTCCCTTTCTTTCTTGCTTTGTTCAGTTATCAATCAAATTTTTTTTTTTTTTTTGAAGCACTGAATTCAGATCGAATTTAGATGGTTCGACACTGGTAATAAGGTAATATTCAAAAAAATGAACCAATCTTCAAAAAAATACTGTCAAAAATGCCGTCTCGTATCTCCATCTGCATCCAATCCAGTCATTTGTCCCTCATCAGAATATTGATGATTTTTCTTGTCTTTTTTTGCACACAAAGGGTCAGAACTGCCTTGAGCAATAAATGAACGACGATCCGCCGCATTGTCATCATTATAACGAGCCCACGGCAATTCAAGGCCAATGCACGAAGCGACCGAGGACATCGGGATTTATCCCAGTGCTCGAATCTGGCCAACCAACGGATGTAAAAGGCAGACAGTCGCGTGATTTCGAGTACTTAGAACGCAAAGTTCTTTGCTGTCGGTTATACAGACATGTACCTCATTACCATCCGATAAGACTTGACGTTCAACAAGATCGCCACTGACACGTAATCACCCCGAGCATCCGGTTTATATGGTTAATTTTCATTTATTTCATATTCTCCGATCGATCGATGTATCGATAATACACGTTGCGAAATTCTATTGGCGACGTACGTGTGATAGAAAGAAGAAAAAAAACACTTTATCATCCCAAACTCATGAACGAACCGTAGATTTCCGGTTGGCCGAATTTCTGGGCAATTTTTCTGCAAAACCAAGTCTATTGTTTTAATTCAGCTACCATGTGATCACTTTTTACATATTTCCGAGTGTGTCATTTCGGAATTCGCTTCACGCATTCTGTATTGCACACTTAAGTGTATTATTTCTACGTATATATTAGATGAAGTAAAAAGTTCTAAGCGTTTTTTCGCTTTATTTCGATGATGAAATTAACATAGTTAGGATTATCCGATTTAGATCAATTATTGCGCCGTTTTGTTCAATAACTTTTGTCCATTTTGAAGGCAATTTCATAATTCCGTGATTGAAGAAGTCCTCGTCCCTATTAGTAAAAAACTTGACCAGCTCATTTTCACAAGCCTCTCTTGAGGCCAGTTTTTTACCATCAAGAAAATTTTGCAAATGTTTGAACAGGTGATAATCGCTTGGTGCCGGGTCTGGACTATACGGTGGGTGCAATAAAACCTCCCATCCAAGCTCTCGGAGCTTCTGGCGCGTCATTAAAGATGTGTACGGCCTGGCGTTGTCTTGATGGAACACAACACCCTTCCTATTGGCCAATTCTGGCCGCTTCTGGTCGATCACCTGCTTCAATCTGGTCAGTTGTTGACAGTAGAGGTCCGAATTGAGTGTTTGGCCCGATGGGAGCAGCTCATAGTGGATGATTCCATTCCAGAAATATATCACGGTAAAAATTACCGTGATATATTTCAATGTGGTGACAAGTGAGAAAAGCATAATAATTCGTATGCGACAAGTTTTTTTTAACTCACGTTACAGAAAATTTCAAATACGTAGCTAAAATTTTACTATACAAGAAGGATAGCGCGCACGATAATTTTTACCGAGAGCATAATACATTTTCCTATAACACTCATTAAATTTTATAATAAATCTTAAAATAACTGTTATAAAGACGATACTTTTTTATAAACATTTTTGAAAGGCATAAAATAATAAAATGCACAGTAAAATTTCGCTGATATTATATATTTTTTAAATTTAAGTTTTGCGTATTTTGTTACACATCAAAATTTACTAGAAAATCTGGTAAAATTTTCTATCTGAAGAAGAAATTTTATTTTATTTTCGTGAAAATCTGTGTTTTACTCAGTAATAATAAGCGAAGTTTCAGGGTTGTCATCTGGTTACCGTTATTGCACGGTAATTTTTAACATTTAATTCTCTCCGTGTGGTTTCACCAAACACAAAACTGTCAAAGAACTTTTTTTGAAGCGTAATGTCACCTTTAAATCGCCGTATAGTAGGACCCGATGCGATGTATACATCGTGAGATATGGCTCACTAAAGACATCTAACGGAAAACGCTCAGAACTTTTTACTTCACACCAATATTTGGTGTATTATTTGATCATTTTTCACACAGTGCATGCGTATTGGTACAAGACATCACAACCTCGTGAGCGTAGAATATTTCTAGTTTGAGCTGTTACAACTATAGATCGCTGTTTGAAGCAAGTGTTATTTATTTATAATAACTAGCATCACTGTGTACCTGATGTAAATCGAACGCTGTAATTTTTCGGACGGTTGCCCAATATACTTTGGACTCTTTTGATTCCATCACGCACATTCTTCGGGGCGTAGAAAAAAAAACAATTGAAACGACAGATAGGAAGCGCTTGAGGTCACACAAATATATTCGGGGTTTAATCGTACCTCCGTTAATTCGTCAATGTCGAGATTTAGATGTTTCGAGGTCGATTCGAGTAAGAAAGATTCAGGGCCACGTTTGTACAGTGAGACTAAAGGAAGGTACGTACGTTGAGGACAACGATCTTAATCGTTCGAGGGTCCCGCGGATCACACGTATGTTTCAACAATCTCGACGATCAAGGACGATAAACCTCCTTAAACTCTTTACACGCTTTGCAAATATCTCAGAAATAACTGAGCTATTTTGTCGTGGAAATTAATTAGACGGTTGTTCCGTTTTACAGCTGAAAAATGTGTTCCACAAATTCCCGGCCAATCCTCAATAATAAATTTCACCAAACACAATGGTATCTAAGAAATTTCTTAGATAAAAGTCTATCAAACGGAAATTTCCTCTGAGAAATTTCGCTGAAAAATCAATTTTAGCAAATAAATGTTGCCTACCAAAGGAAATAATTTTCTTATTGGAAGTTTGGGATTGAATTTGAATTTATCAATCCCCAACTGAGGCTGAGATGTCCCAGAAGAAAGAAGAGCTACCCTTCCACTGGGAAGATAAAATTGTTATTGCCGGAGATCTATGCGTGACGTCCTAATATTCCTTGACATTTTTCGATTTTTCGTCTGCACTCTATTTATTAAGGGGGTTACGTTGGTTGCGAAGCCAAAAAAAGCGTATTTTCTCTATTTTTTTAAATATAGTATGTAAATTATTTGATTCAAAATGTTAAGCACGTAAAAGAGCATTTCAACGATATTTAAAAAAAATTTCATCCAAAAATTTTGGAAATTCAGCCGGTGGGTCCTGGTTTCCGGAGACCCCTAAAAAAAAGTGTCCTCGTGGTGGTCAGGATAACTCATGATAGCTTTATCTGAAATTAAAAAACTAAATTTTTTCTGTTAGTAGATAAGTATAGCTCGTGATTCAACGAAGGATTAAAAAAAAAATTGAAATTTGAATTTTTGGCAAAGTTGTATGCAAAATAGTTCAATTTTTGGTACAATTTACACTACGTATAGCCTTGTAAAATTAGTTGTAATCGAAAAAAAAACCTTCGTTCAATCACCAGTCAATGCTATTTTGAAGAAGTGTGCAAAATTTCAATAAGATCGGTGCATTAGTTTTTGAGAAATCGTGTCCACCGACTTCAAAAATAGTGTTTTGAGAAAAATGTGTATACCTGCGTCGCTCACGGCCGGTCTTTCCCAACGGGGGGAATTCCCAAAGGCTCTCTCTCTCCTAGACTTTTACTCCAATTGACTTAAAACTTTGAGAGAATATTCTAGACATATTGTACTTTTAGATAATGAAATTTAAAAAATGGATTTTTTGAAATTTTCAAACCCACGTAACCCCTCAATTATTCGACTTAATAAATTCAACATTTACCTGAAATTTCCACTGAATTATATTTTCTATTATCCAATGTCTATTTATTGCATGTACTTTTAATATACAATTAATTATCTCGGGTCTGTCAATTGGATCCGAATATTACGCGAATTCGGTTATTTACTTTCAGTCTAGGGTTTTTTGTGCGTGGAATTTTTTCGTAGAGATTTTTTTTTTACAGACGGTTCTTCTGCGAATTTAATTCTGGATTTAATTCTTTGCGGAAAATTCATTGCGAGAGAAATATCGGAGGAGCAGAAAAATCAGGTATGCATCGGAACACGGAGAACCTCGCAAGGACTTCGAGAGGCCTGTCTTTTAACCTCAGGCTGTTACAATGGAGACACGTGATAATTCACACCCGCAACTTGCCGCGCTGGCGTCTCTTTTCTTTCACATTCTTAACGTCGTAGCGAACGAGTGCAACGTTCATATTAGACACGCAGACAAGACGTACAGTCGTATGCATGCGCACATATATCACGTACGTGCGTCATTCATGCAACCTGTAAACAGGGTTATCAGGTGAACAAAAGTGGAAAATCCAATCGTAATACGTTTACATGAAAAAAGAAACACGTACCAGCGACATTTTTCCATTCCCGTATCCGAAAAATCATTTTTCTATCATTATTTCGATACTTTGTCGATTGTATTTATGCCTGAGAATTAATTGATCCATTTCTTCTTGAACAATTACAAGCCAGTCCGCCTCATAGCTAAATTTTTCACCCAAGTCCTGATATCTGTTACCCACGAAATATTTGAAATTCGCGTAAAGCTCCGGAAAATGGACGTCAGCCAAAAAAAAATCGAAATTTCCTTTTCCGATGTATTTTCATCCCCTGAATCATTCGCAAGTAAAACAAAATAGATGCTCACAGAAAAAAGTTGCAACACAACTAAAAGAACAACAAAAAAACGGAAACATTTTTTATTTATGGACTCAGATTACGGTGTATAATTTTTCGAAATTATTGAAATTCAGGTAAAGCTACGAAAAACGGGCATCAGCCCGAAAATAAATCGGTATCTCGCCTTCCGATGTATTTTCATCCTTTGAATCATTCGCAAGTAAAAAAAAAAAAGGACGCTCACAGAAAAAAAACATCCAACACACCGAAAGGATCGAATAAAACGAAAAAATTATTTATTTTTGGACACAGATTTTGACGTGTAATTTCGAAAAAAAAAACTTTCCTGCTATGGACGAACAAGCCTTCTTTTTAATAGAATATGGTTAAAAAGATAAAAAAATGTAAAAAATAAATTAGATACCCTTTTTCCCAGGATGAGTTCTATCCTCGAATTCGAATTCGTAAACTTCATTGTAAAAAATATATTTACGAAATTCCCGCGTTCAAAGATCACCCAATGAAATTGACCGAACGAGACCCGATGGTACTAAATAAAAATCGTAAATCTGAATTACAATAAAAATTTCCGTTCAACCGATTATTTTGATTATTTCATCCGTTATACTCGAACCCCGCGAAGTTTGTTTAACAAAAAAAAGGCGAACGCGTGCACAAGCTGACATATTAATTGTATATCGAATTATGAAACAAATGGTACACCTGTAAATGTGTTTATAAGTTGTCGTTAACTAATAATATAAGGTGTAGTAAAAAGAAATCCATTATTTTTGCATGAAATTGAAGGCTTTATTTAGCGTACTTAGAATAATCCGATTTAGGTCAAATATGCACCGGTTTGATCGATAAGTTGTTGCCACCTTGAAGGTAATTTCATTATGCCTTTTTCATAGAAACCCTCGTCCCTATTGGCAAACAACTGGGACAGTCGATTTTCACAAGCTTCTCTTGAGGCGAATTTTTCACCAGAAAAATCATTCGCCATAGACAGGAACAGGTGGTAATCACTTGGTGCCAGATCCGGACTATAAGGTGGATGCATAAGAACCTCCCAACCAAGCTCCCGGAGCTTTTGGTGAGTCACTATCGATGTGTGTGGCCTGGCATTGTCCTGATGGAACACAATTACTCTCCTCTTGGCCAAAGCTGGCCGCTTCTGAGCGATTGCTTCCTTCAGACGGTCCAATTGTTGACAGTACAGGTCCGAATTAAGAGTTCGGCCGTAGGGGAGTAGCTCATAGTAGATGATTCCCTGCAAATCCCACCAAACACACAGCAAAATCTTCCTGACCGTCAATCCTGGCTTGGCCACCGTTTGCGCCGGCTCACCGCGATTCGACCATGACGGTTTTCGCTTGACGTTGTCGTAAGTGACCCACTTTTCATCACCAGTCACCATCCGCTTCAGAAATGGGTCGATTTTGTTGCTATTCAGCAGCGATTCGCAGATGGAAATTCGGTCCATGAGGTTTTTTTGCGTTAACTCGTGTGGCACCCATACATCGAACTTCTTTTTGTATCCAGCCTTATTCAAGTGGTTCCAAACGGTTTTTTGTGCAATGTTTAGCTCCTGGGCAATCGAAACAGTGCTTACATGACGGTCGGACTCGACGATTTCCATTATTTTATCGACATTTTCGACAATTGGCCTTCCAGAGCGTGCTGCATCTTTGACATAAAAATTACCGGAACGGAATCGACGAAACCAAAATTGCGCGTGATTGGCTGTTACAGTATCAGGACCATAAACACTATTCACATTTTCAGCCGCCTGGCTTGCGTTTTCGCCTTTATCGAAGAAAAACTATAAAATATGGCGTATTTTCACTTTGCTGGTAGCCATCTTTGTCGCGCGCTCAAACAATATTGAGTCGAGCAATCACAAAACTGTATGAAATGTTTATTTTAGTACGAAATCTTATCTTTCTAACGCCGTCTAGCGTAATCCGATCGCACTTATACAACGCGAGATACAGATTACTAAAGCCATCTATTGCAAAAATAATGGATTTCTTTTTCCTACACCTAATATTTTAGCACCCATGATTTATGCTCGAGCGATGAAACTCGCGCGTCATCGTAACTTAACGGCAATACTCCACTCACCGAAAGACACACAAGTCGCTGTCGATGCACCTGAGAACGAGCCCGACAAAAAAAAACTTCCGCTGTTTCTCCTTTCCTTGATGGGCGCATTCATTGCATCGGGGGTTTTTTTTTTGTTTTCACTTTGTCTGAATAAATAGGCGGATATGACCTGACCATAAAGTTCTTACAAATGTGTCATTCTATAATTACGATCGATAAATCCTCGGCTCGTCACAGTGACACGCCTATTTATCCTCATGTCTTTTTATCCCGTTGATGTATTTACGGCTAATGTTCGACTCTCTGTCTTTATCGGCAAACGCGGTTTTTTTTTTTTTCATTTTCGACACTTGTGCACGTGTATCGCATACAAAGGCTTGTGTGAATGTCGTTCCTAGTGACGTTTCTTTCCGATTGAATAATAAAAAAAATGAAATACGAGCTCATTGAAGAAAAAGCTCGATCTGTTCGCTCGTCAAAATAGGGATAAAAAAGAAAGTGTGAATATTTCGACGATGCAAATTGTCGCTGACCGCTCATAATAATCGGTACAAACGAGACATTCGGAGAAAAAAAAGATGATGAACCGTACTGGAGTTTCCTATCAGACGGCATACTTCCTTTATGCTTCAGCACCAAGAACAATTTTTTCCTTCCTCTCAATATTCATTGTTCCTATAAAACGATTACGTTTCCGAGTAGAATCGAGACCCGGAAAGTTTTGTAACTTCTTCACGGTTGGTGGCGTCGTAATTGTCGTTGTTACAGAATAATGAACGAGATTTTCCAGCATCAGAGGAAAACGATCGTTGACGATGTTTTTTTTTTTTGCAGAAACAAATGATAATTTTGTATTACCGAGACAATTGATAACCTGACAAAACAGTTTTTTTCCATCCGGAAATTTCCTAAATTCATTTCGTCCACAACTCTCCTACAAATCGATTTTACAAAAAATCGATTCCCTCGCAATAATTTGTAATTTTTTTCCAACTTCTCTGGTTGTGCGTTCGCAATGAATGAACGGCATACGCGTACGGGCGTCTGTTCTATACATTAGTTCACAAATGTACCGCACTTTTTATGTATCCAAGAAAATGTGCGTATGGAAGAAAAAAGCTAACACGTGATAAATCCGATTAGAGCAAGATCGATCAGCGGCGTCTTAATCGGCGGCTCGAGCAATGGTTTATTTCACATACGGATAGTTTAATCCGAGCGACGACGACGACGACGACGACGTCATCGCTAACCCATTTTATTGTCACCTTGAGGGTGAAGGGACTCGGTATACACGCTCGCAGCATTAAAACGATCTCCAGTCTCGGTGACCATATGTTATTATAAAATGTGCGATAAAGCAGTAATAGTGAAAGTGCCAGTGATCCGCAATACCAAAAACAATTTTTGGACATTGCATTTTGTTTGTGATTTTTGTTTTTTTTTTTCAATCAATTACTCATACAAACTAGTAGCAATTATTGCTTCAACAATTGTTCGATATAATATTCTGATGATGGAAATTAAAATTAATTGCATTTCATTCTTGGACTTGGATTAGTTGCAACCTTAATAATTTTGGAAATTACGTGATGTAGATTTTTACCTTAGGAGGAAGAAAAAAATCTCTATGTCAGAGCAATAAATAAATAAATTATTCGTACTATCTTTTCATCTTATTCCCCCCCCCCCCTCCGGCTATTACAACTGAGTTGCAAATCTTAGCGAAATTTACGGAGTACAAAAATCTCCCTCTCTCTCTCTCTCTTTCATTCTTTTTATTGAGGAGGTGGGGGTTTTCGAATGCACCAAGTGCGCGAACACATGCATTTGTGATCACTGCCTAATCACGTGTCAATTTATTTATAGTTATGACACTCACGGCTGTAAAAATTTGAACATCTCGATTAGTTCCATGAATAAACAATGTGTAGGGGAGAGTGGTCCTGAGTCGGCACTGCGGGTGGAGCCGGCACCATGGTGTTCCTCAGAGATGGCGTGCGTGTCGGCTCAATTATTTGGTCGTATGACATGTTGGTAAACACTGACGTAAATTATGCTTACAGTTGTCAGTTTGGATTGTGCTGCGCAGCGTGAGCGCGTTTATATTTTTCGTTTGTGAGAGAATTTTATTTTTGTCATTCATTCTGAAGCAGCTACAGGTATATAAATATTTCAAAAATTTGAAATGAGTGAGTGCATTGGTTTCTTTATTCAATGTTCAGGTGGTCCTGAGTCGGCACCAATTGTTTCTATCTTGTTGCTTTTTTTATATTGTTTCTGTTATTTTTTTTTTGCATTTTCGACCTTTTGCTCTATAGCCATGGGACGCAATTTCAAACGCAAGACACAAAAGATAAAATACGTCGACAAGAACGCCAGTCTCCGCAGCCCTCCACCAGTGAATTGCACTTGCGTTCGCGTTCGCTACAGAGTTCAGTACGCGCCACGTACTGCGAATCTGACGACGATAGCGACCCGAGCAGAAATCTAATCAGGCTGCCTGAGGATCCATCAGGGCCGGATCAGGGATCAATAAGGCGCCCTGATCAGATACGCCTGATTTGAGCCAGACAGGGGCCTGAGCAGGGATCAATAAGGCCCCCTGATCAGGCACGCCTGATTTGCGCCAGACAGGGGCCTGAGCAGGGATCAATAAGGCGCCCTGATCAGGCACGCCTGATTTGCGCCGGATAGAAGCCTTATCAGGTATCAATAAGGCGCCCTGATCAGGCACGCATGATTTGCGCCGGACAGATTGGGCCGGAAAGATTGGGACGGTCATCGCCAAAACCGGAACAAAAACTAAACGATCAAGTGAAGTAAAATGAAAACATAAACTTTAAAAAATTGTTTTCATATGTTTCATATTTTTAATAACGTTAGTAAACTTGATAACGTGTAACTGCGATAATAATTTAATAAATGTTGATCTATTTTTAAACAAAAAATTATTCAAATGATTGAGCCAGATGACACGCATGTCTCAGGCTGGATGAGGCACCTGATCCGGGCCAGATAAGTTGCTTGATCCAAGCCAGATATAGTGCCTAATCCGAGCCTGGTAAGGTGCCTGATCCGGGCCTGATAAAGCGCCTGATCAGAGCCTGATAAGGTGCCTGATCCGGACCTGAATTTGCAAAAGCGTTACATCCCTGATCAGAGTCGGACTAAATTTGCCTGATCCGGCCCGGATTTGCTATTGTGGCAGCCTGATCCGGTCCGGATTTCACCCTGAACAAATTTCTGCTCGGGGAGTGATCATCCCTTTTTCAATTAATTTTTTTCATTCAATTCAAAATTCATATTTTTTTCATTTTCAACATTATATTCGAAAAATGTTTCCATATAAAATTGGACAAAAAAATGCATGTTTTATTCTTTTGAATGGTTCAAATTCGTCCATTTCCTGTTGTAACTTAGAGAATCTGCGCTTTTTCCTGCATTCAAGCGAAAAAAAATGGGGTGCCGACTGAAGACCAGGGGGGTGCCGACTCAGGAACACTATTTTGGGAAATGTTCAAAATGTACTTTTCACTCCGCACTGCATTGCGACTGCAAAAGCAACACTACACCTTCCTAAATGACATAGATTTGTAGGCAAACGATCGCTGTACGCAACTAAACACTTAGCAGCGCTATAAAATCCGATTTACCTTCTGTTTTCGGACAAAAGGCTTAGTGGGCCGACTCAGGACCACTCTCCCCTATATATTTTATTCGAGTAATTCATAACGTGGCGCACAACTGAGGCAAGGCCAAATGAATGAAATACTCACGTTATTTCGAAAACGGTCTGAAATTTAGTACCACACATTGGTCGTTGATCGGTATATCGAACAAAAATGAAACCGTAATTTTTGTCCATCTTTTTCTACAAAAATCTTCATTTTGTTTAGAACAAGTTTCCTTAAGACCAAATGGAGGTGTCCAATTGTCAGAAAGTATTTCGAACTCGCAATTATTCGCTAACCGGAAGAGGAAGCATGACCGCAGATACAATAAAGATAAAATAGTAAGGGAAAATGCAACAACAACAAAAAAAACGAACGATTATAAGAATTGCAATGCAGGGAGAGATCAATGTAGCGCTCAAATCGTTGAGGCCTTGAAAAGAAACGGGACGTGTACTTGATTGTGCCTTTAAAAAAAAAAATTACCCATAATATCTCGCTGTCACGTTACAACAAATACTTCTCGAACAATTAATTCGAGTCAAACTGATCCTGGTAAGAAAATCCTGGGATCCTCTAAAAAATATAGCCGGTCAAAAAATCTGCTAACATTTCGTGTTTGTCGTGCTGAATTAAAGAGGCTGGAGCGCTCCAGTTGAACCAAATGACGATTCATGAGATTTTTTTCAATAAACCTCAAAAAAATGCAAACAAGGTATAGATTTATTCTGTAGATACTATGTTTTCATAAAATATATAATTAAAGGGCAAAATTATGCATTTTTATACTTTTATGACGTGAAAGAGAAAAACTGTTGTGAGAAAAAAACCAACTCGAAAAAGTACATCACTATTGATGATTATTATGAAAGAGTAGTAAGCTTTTATTAGATTAAAAAGATTAAAACCATTAAAAATGTTGAGAAGATTAAGGAGATACGACTACTCCCTCAGGGTCAACAAAGAGACTCAACTTATGTCACCCCACGGGTGTTCTGATATATGTTAACTTATGTTGAATATTCGTATTGTCGATCCCAAAGTGCCAAATTTGTAGTAAATATTTTATTTATTGCATATTTACTAATCAAAACTGAAAAATTATATCCTCAACGTCTCTAGAGTCTTCACGATGATTTCCAAGCAGTGCCGAGATTCTGAAACTCTGTAGTGACCGTTTTCGTTGTCGTTACCTAGCAACAGCCAATAAGAGGCTCCCTTTCTTCTGATCGTGCATGCGATTGGCTGTCGCTAGCCGGTGACAACGAAACTGTCACTACAGAGCTAGGTTATGCTCGCCAAACGAATCAGCTGTTATATCCGACGTTGTCAAGTCCATGGGTTCTATTTCGTCATTATGATAATATTCAACCGGAAGTTGAAACTGTTTTATAATGTAGTACTTGAAATACACGGTGAAGTGGGAATTTTTTATTTTTTACAACATCTATTATGTCTAATTTATCAAATTTCAGATTTCCCACGACCTTAGTTGGATACGTGAGTAGCAAAACCGTGATTACCGCACTTCCGGTCGACCGTCTCCATAAGACGACGTGCTTTACTAGCTCAAAATGCTCGACTTTGCAATTTTATTACGAAAAAACTGGATGGTCAATATAGCTCATTTTTTTCCAAAGGGTGCATAACGTATTCGTCAACATCATATAAAAATGTCAGGCTCGAAAGTTGGACTCGACCCCATGATCGTACCTCCTTAAAGGATTAAAAATACTCGTAATCTTCCATCAAACCTCAATGGTTCAATATTGAATATATATATATGGTATTCGATGGGCAAGATCGGTTTTTTGTCTAAATATTTACAAACGTTTAGTTTTCGTTAATTCGTTGTTAAAATTGGTTTATCTTGGTTTACAAAAAAAATTCGTCACCCATAGCGTGAACGTCTTGCCTATCCAACCGCACGTAAAATTACATACATTAAACTTTTTTTTTCAACTCTGATGTTTTGTGGTGAAGAAATGTTTGAAAAATTCGTGAAGACCCAGTATACTCTGGACAATAACATATATGTCATTTTTTTAAAAGTCTTGTATTGTGGGTAACACTTCAACCTCCTAAAGATCGTAATTTTTCTCAAAACATAGACGCGCGCACTTCCGGTGGAATGAGAATAAGAGGACGTAAAATAGAAGAAAAAAAAAGCACAAGCTGCAAATTATTTCCTGTGGTCTATCAGATATTTTTTCTGCCTCCTTCCACTTATTGTTTCTTAATTCGTCTCGATAAAGTTGAGAAATTTGAATAAACAGACAGATTACAAGTGATCGACGCATCATCATTTCGTTGAAGAAAAATATTTTTAAAGTGCGAACGCGACTCGGTCGAAAAGAGAAAGAAGTGTGCGCGAAATTCTTTCTCCAGCTGTCCGAGCCAGACGTATCTGTCAGTTTTTTTTCTCGTAAAATTTATCGGCGCACTCTTGCTTGCCGTGAAAACGTTAAATGAACTTGTAAGTTTCCACAATGCGCGAGACAGTTGACTCGTAACATTGCAACCCTATCAATCGTTACCCTTAAAATCTTTCTTTTTTTCTTTCGTTTCTTCTATATAAGTTATTTTTGGTACCACAGCATTTCGAAGAATTTCCAAAAAAAAAATCTTAAATTCCTTCGAAATCCAGCTACATTCGTAAAGGAAATAAAAACCCACCCAATCTCATTGCGGGAAAAACCTTTGCCTTATACATGAAAAAATAAATTAAAGGATTTCCAAGGTTCACGAGCAGCGTTTGGAAAAAAAAATAATTGCACGCCGAGACGAGCATTAGTCCAAAGAAAATTGAGAGCATTTAGTGGGATAAGCCTCCGAGCGTTCCAATGACGATTTCACGATACGGAAAAATAATTGCGTACCAATGCGACAATTATTACGTGAAAAAAAAAGGTAAATCAATGCGAACGTATTGTACCTGCGAAGGCAATAATGAGTAGCAAGACCATTTTAAAACGTCCGCGGATGCACGAATAATCGATGACTATTCCTTGCGCAGACAATTATCCCGAAGTGATCACGAGAATCGAACGAAACAAAAAACAAATATTTTTTCTCCAAACTATTTTCCAGTTTAACTCGATCGGAGAATGATTCAGCCTATGTTCCTTAAGGCGGGCAACCACTTTAGATGCATCAAAAAATGGTTTTTTTTTTACTTCATAAATCGTTAGCAAAATATCTTAAGAATACACCCTGAAAATTTCAAAACGATATTCGGATTCCTTCTAACGGTATGTATATAAATAATAAAGACTCTCCGCTTGACTCCCAAGCGCGCTCAGGTATCCACGAGCGCTCATTCAGGTAGTTTGTTTGGATTTGTTTGGGTTTTCAGAACCCAAACAAACCCAAACTCTACCGTTTGGCGATTAGATCTAAAACATCTCCATTCTGGATACAAAATAATCGAGGTAGCGGCATTTCTTGCTGCTATTTTATTCAATGAAGGAAATTCAGCCCTATTCATGGTTATGAATGAACTACAAATCGTATTTGGCAGGCAGAGCTACGGATATGCCGAATAAATGGATCAGATACGCGTAGCTCGGCAAAATAGAAAAAGTTTATTAGAGACAAAAGAAGTTCGACAAAGAGGAAATGCAAGCTTCAAATGAATTGCATGAGAAAGAGGAAGGACTGCTGTGTGGTGCTGGAATCGCTGATTAATCGGTAAGACACTTTATCATTTGATTAAAGACATTTGACTTTGAGTTTTTCGTTTGTGAAACTTTAAACATGTTTTTCTCGAAACGACATTTTTTTCAATTTGCGGGAATCGTAACTCAAAAACTAATTGATGGATAATCTTCAAATTTGGAACACGTTTACATAATATAATTTATTAAAACATGAACCTAAAGTTGGAAAGATTAGGTTGTTTAAAACATATTTATTATTGCAAAATGCCGGGAAAAAGGCTAAAAATCGATCATTTTTTTTCAAACACGTTCCAACATTCAATTCTCGATTTTTTTCTTCATAATTTAGGTTCATGTTCTTACAAAACATCTCAAGAATGTATAAAAATTTGTTGGACTATTTCAGATGCAAATTGCGAACTGCACAATTCCCGCAAACCGACAACGACGATGAGACCACGCCAAGGGACACAGTGGATTACACCTTAATTAATGCATAAAATAACTTGAAAAAATTACCAGAGATGTATGAAAATATGAGTAAATTATTGTCAGAGTTGCGGAAATTTCCGTTTTTTATTCTACAATAAAAAAAAATCCAAAAAATCATCTAATTTTCGGTCTCCTAAAGTGGTTGCCCGCCTTAAATATATATATGTATGGTTTGGTAGACAAACATCACGAACAAAAAATTACCCAAAGTACGTTGATATTCAATCAATAAAAATTCCGATAGTCCTTTGAACTTCAGATTCTTCGATATTTTCATTACGAAAGCATTGTATTAAATTAAATAGTCAAAATCGTTAATAACATATATACTTTCGATGAATTATCGTTAAAGAGAACCGGAAGTGACGCGGGATGAGAATAAAACCGTGACGAAAACTTGCGAGTCTTAAAATCACAATTAATCATTATCGATTAATTATAATTGAGTTATCGATTATCGTGGGAGTCGAGTGGGGCAGGAGAAATACAGCGAATACACATATACCTCGATCGAGTCCCTCTACTGACATCTATTCCTCGAATTCTCCGCGTAATTGTATTTTTCCCTCACGAATGTCATTCGAACGTTTGCCCATTTTTTTTCCACCTCTCCCTCGCCACTTATATTTCGTAAAATGTGAGTGAGTAATGCGAAAAAAAGAATTGCGAAGAAAAAATAACAAAATTAACGGTGTCCCTGAAGATCCAGACGAGATTAATCCGCACATTTGTAAATGGACAGACATATATGGATACATATATATGACTCTTTCGTGGAATAGGTATGTCGTATTGCCGGCAATGACGTCGTTTGATATGAGGAACTGATCAGGCAACGACCTATCTTACTCGCTGACGGGCACAAACTTTTGCCTTCGCGATACGAGATATTTTACCGCGATCACGTTTCAGTACGTATGTACGTATACACGTATTGATCTATCCGTGTGCGAATATGTAAAAATTTTAGTGCATCATCGTCGAATTCACGCGATCAATGGAAGGACGATGCAGTTTTCTTTTATTTTTTTTTTCTTCACGAAGAATCACATCAGGAAACAGTAGAAAGGAAAACGTCACGGGGATCGAAACTTCGCGACGATGGTGAGCTTATTAGATGACCGAGGCGTATGTTAGTCGACCGGGAAGTCCCATTAATGATCGAAAAAATATATATATGTGCAGTACACGCGAACACGTCACGCGACAATTAATTGGAAGGACGAATGAATTTCACAGCGTATCGTGTCGCGACAAAATTTCTTTCAACGGATTGTCACATTTATTGACAAAGCGGAAAAAGAGGTTTTTAAGGGCGTGCACCACCTTGGCACTCTGAAAAACAGATATGCATTTTTTTTTTTTTGACGCGACTATTAAACATATCAAATAATTCTTATTTTTAACAAATGCATTATAGTTTTATGAACGAATTTTTAATAACCAATAAAAAAGATTTAAAAATGGCGGAGATATAGCATATATAGGATGTAGCATATGATTTTTTTGATTGGATGCCGCGGTCATTTTTATTATTGTCATTTTTTAAACTCAGAATTTTGTAAAAAATCTATTTTTTTTCAAACAGCTGTCATTTTTCACATTTTTTTATTTATTTATTCTCTATGCTACACTTTAGTTATAACACTTTCTTTACAAGAATTTTATTTTTTAATTTTCAGACAATGCCTGACAGAGAAAAAAATTTCACCATCGATTTTCGAACGACGATCCTACTAGACGACTTATTCCTCCGCCATTTTTTAATTTTATTTATTTGTTTATTTTTACTTTGTTCATAAAACTATAATGTATTGGTGGAAAAATAAAAATTATTTTACATATTTAATGGTCGTGTCCAAAAAATGTTTCTTTTTTATATCTATTTTCCCAAGCGCCCTTAATAACGGAGTGTCCGAATTTTTTTTCCGAGTAGAAAAGATTATGTATGTAAATCTTTTTCCTTCCTTCTATGAAAGAGGAATGACAACGTGTTTTAAAAAAAGACTGCGGGACACTAATCTTGGCTGGGAGTTGAAAAAGTTGAACCACTTTATGACTCACGGAGGAAAATACCGAGCACAGCGGCGTCCTTTTTTATTCTCAGGGATATCCCCGTTTGAAGAATTCGCACGCGATCTAGCAAAAGGACCAGAACGAAATTCCTCGAAGATGTCTTTACAAGCGATTTCCAGATGCATCTCGGAAATCCCCCAAACATGTAGAATGCCGGATATTCCGCAATAAATACGATAAGCGGAAACGCCTCGAACTGGTCAGACTACTTTTCAGCACACCTGATCCTGTCGCGACATCTTCAATAAAATTTGAACTCGTACGAGTTCACGTCTTTCAAGGTCCTCTTACCTTCGCATAGAATACTGTATTGGCCCAACGATATATCATTTTTTTGAAAACTGTATCCAAAATATTTATTAAGCCCAGCACGGTTTGTCTGCACGTACGAGCTTACGAAAAAAGAAAACCTATTAAAATTTCGTTTCGACGATTGTTTTCATGCTTAATCATCGATGACTTGTCGACGATTGTTCTCACTATTGGAAATTAAGGGAAATTGTATATAGAAAAGAAAAGTATCATGTTCAATCGACCAATTAATATTTCAAATGAGTACTAACAAATTGATCGATATTGATACGAGGATACGCAGTTGGAGATTTTAATGCAGCAGTCCACGTATTCTGATTATTACGTGTACGTGTTATCTTTTAACACAGACTGGTATGGCGTTACCGTCGTTTCTGGTATCTCCAAAAAAAAAAGTAGCATGGAAATAAACGATAACACAGTTATTGACTGAAATATAATTGGTACACATAAATTCATGTTTTCATTTGCCTTTCGCATTTACAAATGGCAAATCCCGTATAATGAGATTACGCATATCGTAACGTTCAATTTTACGTGCATCGTATTCTTTCCATTGGCTCTAGTTACAATACAAACTCGTTATTACATTTTCAAGTTCATTGGTCGCAACGAATGAATTCATTTACAGATTTATTGTCATTTTCAATCGAAAATATGTCTCATTGCATTATATGGGCAAACAAATCCTGATAGCGTTTCCACTATAGGTATAATAAATTCAAAATCACTGTATGGAACATTACGTTCACGTGAGAATTTAGCTTTCAGTGAGAGAATTGTCAATTCATGTTCTCAATTTGTAAATTTCATTTTATTATATCCGTATAAATATAAATATCTCTCTCTCTCTCTCTCTCTCTCTCTCTCTCGCTCTCTCTCTCTCTCACTCTCTTTCATATGCAGGGTGATCCAAAAGTCGAGGATCAAACGAAGTGGGAAGGTAGTCAAGATACTTTCCAACCAAAAAGTTCATATACTGGTCCGTTTCTCACCGATTCCGAAGCTATGACTTTTTTTTCAATATTTTTAAAATATAGTTTCTCAGCTGTAGAAAAAAAAAGGAATTAAAAATCTACTTACCATATGCGGCTTATGTTTTTTAAGATGTAGCCTGATGATGCGGCTTTCACATGAAAATGTAGTCTTCATCATTGTCATCGTGAGTTTTTACAATAAAAATTTGTAATAACTTTTTGGATCATTATTTTTTCCCCTAGGTTTTCATGATTGATTTAAAAAGAGAAATGTTCTATCGAAACGTACCCCTGTAGTAGGACAATTGGTCCACCTTATGAGGATTCTAAAAATGTCCAACTCATACGCCTGGTCCTCAAAAGTTTTTTTACTATCGAGTTTCATTCACTGTAAGGTAGTGCTTTGCTAGAAAATCGAATTTTGCACCGAACATATGTGAGCTGTTAATTTGCATTGGGAACGCGTTATTTGAATGCAGAGCACCAGCTCAGCTGGTACCATTTGGCATCATTTGGGTTGAGCGTTTGGTGATTTGGACATTTAAACAGACCAAAGCACCAAATGTATAACCAATTTCAGAATGAAAGCCGTAATAATAAGCAGACATCAAGGGAAATGAATGCACGTCGATCCAATTGAAGAGTCACCTTTCTATAATAATTCTTAGAATTATATAAAGATTATATTGAAATAATTGAGGTTTACTTAATGTTTTACAATTATTTGACAACAGTTAGGAGCCAGAACTCTTTTCGAATACATTGAACAATACAAATCCCATAGTATACTACCCAGAAAGTACCTACAACTAACGCCTATCCATCAGCAGATCACACTTGCATAGTTAAGATGCTGATAAATTTTTTTTACAATTATTTGACAACAGTTAGAAGCCAGAACTCTTTTCGAATACATCGAACAATACAAATTCCATAGTATACTACCCAGAAAGTACCTAGAAATAACGCCTATCTATCAGCAGATCACACTTGCATAGTTCAGATGCTGATAATTTTTGTTTACAATTATTTGACAACAGTTAGGAGTCAGAACTCTTTTCGAATACATCGTACAATACAAATTCCATAGTATCCTACCCAGAAAGTACCTAGAACTAACGCCTATCCATCAGCAGATCACACTTGCATAGTTAAGATGCTGATAAATTTTTTTTACAATTATTTGACAACAGTTAGAAGCCAGAACTCTTTTCGAATACATCATACGAAATAAATACCATAGTATCCTACCCAGAAAGTACCTAGAACTAACGCCTATCCATCAGCAGATCACATTTGCATAGTTAAGATGCTGATAAATTTTTTTTACAATTATTTGACAACAGTTAGAAGCCAGAACTCTTTTCGAATACATCGAACAACACAAATCCCATAGTATACTACCCAGAAAGTACCTAGAAATAACGCCTATCTATCAGCAGATCACACTTGCATAGTTCAGATGCTGATAATTTTTTTTTACAATTATTTGACAACAGTTAGGAGCCAGAACTCTTTTCGAATACATCGAACAATACAAATCCCATAGTATACTACCCAGAAAGTACCTACAACTAACGCCTATCCATCAGCAGATCACACTTGCATAGTTAAGATGCTGATAAATTTTTTTTACAATTATTTGACAACAGTTAGAAGCCAGAACTCTTTTCGAATACATCGAACAATACAAATCCCATAGTATACGACCCAGAAAGTACCTAGAAATAACGCCTATCTATCAGCAGATCACACTTGCATAGTTCAGATGCTGATAATTTTTTTTTACAATTATTTGACAACAGTTAGGAGTCAGAACTCTTTTCGAATACATCGTACAATACAAATTCCATAGTATCCTACCCAGAAAGTACCTAGAACTAACGCCTATCCATCAGCAGATCACACTTGCATAGTTCAGATGCTGATAAATTTTTTTTACAATTATTTGACAACAGTTAGAAGCCAGAACTCTTTTCGAATACATCATACGAAATAAATACCATAGTATCCTACCCAGAAAGTACCTAGAACTAACGCCTATCCATCAGCAGATCACACTTGCATAGTTAAGATGCTGATAAATTTTTTTTACAATTATTTGACAACAGTTAGAAGCCAGAACTCTTTTCGAATACATCGAACAATACAAATCCCATAGTATACTACCCAGAAAGTACCTAGAAATAACGCATATCTATCAGCAGATCACACTTGCATAGTTCAGATGCTGATAATTTTTTTTTACAATTATTTGCTAACAGTCAGGAGCCAGAACTCTTTTCGAATACATCGAACAATACAAATTCCATAGTATCCTACCCAGAAAGTACCTAGAACTAACGCCTCTCCACCAGCAGATCACACTTGCACAGTTAAGATGCTGATAAATTTTTTTTACAATTATTTGACAACAGTTAGAAGCCAGAACTCTTTTCGAATACATCGAACAATACAAATCCCATAGTATACTACCCAGAAAGTACCTAGAAATAACGCCTATCTATCAGCAGATCACACTTGCATAGTTCAGATGCTGATAATTTTTTTTTACAATTATTTGACAACAGTTAGGAGCCAGAACTCTTTTCGAATACATCGTACAATACAAATTCCATAGTATCCTACCCAGAAAGTACCTAGAACTAACGCCTATCCATCAGCAGATCACACTTGCATAGTTAAGATGCTGATAAATTTTTTTTACAATTATTTGACAACAGTTAGAAGCCAGAACTCTTTTCGAATACATCATACGAAATAAATACCATAGTATCCTACCCAGAAAGTACCTAGAACTAACGCCTATCCATCAGCAGATCACACTTGCATAGTTAAGATGCTGATAAATTTTTTTTACAATTATTTGACAACAGTTAGAAGCCAGAACTCTTTTCGAATACATCGAACAATACAAATCCCATAGTATACTACCCAGAAAGTACCTAGAAATAACGCCTATCTATCAGCAGATCACACTTGCATAGTTCAGATGCTGATAATTTTTTTTTACAATTATTCGCTAACAGTTAGGAGCCAGAACTCTTTTCGAATACATCGAACAATACAAATTCCATAGTATCCTACCCAGAAAGTACCTAGAACTAACGCCTCTCCACCAGCAGATCACACTTGCACAGTTAAGATGCTGATAAATTTTTTTTACAATTATTTGACAACAGTTAGAAGCCAGAACTCTTTTCGAATACATCGAACAATACAAATCCCATAGTATACTACCCAGAAAGTACCTAGAAATAACGCCTATCTATCGGCAGATCACACTTGCATAGTTCAGATGCTGATAATTTTTTTTTACAATTATTTGACAACAGTTAGGAGCCAGAACTCTTTTCGAATACATCGAACAATACAAATTCCATAGTATCCTACCCAGAAAGTACCTAGAACTAACGCCTATCCACCAGCAGATCACACTTGCATAGTTAAGATGCTGATAAATTTTTTTTACAATTATTTGACAACAGTTAGAAGCCAGAACTCTTTTCGAATACATCGAACAATACAAATCCCATAGTATACTACCCAGAAAGTACTTAGAAATAACGCCTATCTATCAGCAGATCACACTTGCATAGTTCAGATGCTGATAATTTTTTTTTACAATTATTTGACAACAGTTAGAAGCCAGAACTCTTTTCGAATACATCATACGAAATAAATACCATAGTATCCTACCCAGAAAGTACCTAGAACTAACGCCTATCCATCAGCAGATCACACTTGCATAGTTAAGATGCTGATAAATTTTTTTTACAATTATTTGACAACAGTTAGAAGCCAGAACTCTTTTCGAATACATCATACGAAATAAATACCATAGTATCCTACCCAGAAAGTACCTAGAACTAACGCCTATCCATCAGCAGATCACCCTTGCATAGTTAAGATGCTGATAAATTTTTTTAAGAATTATTTGACAACAGTTAGGAGCCAGAACTCTTTTCGAATACATCATACAATACAAATTCCATAGTATCCTACCCAGAAAGTACCTAGAACTAACGCCTATCCATCAGCAGATCACACTTGCATAGTTAAGATGCTGATAAATTTTTTTTACAATTATTTGACAACAGTTAGAAGCCAGAACTCTTTTCGAATACATCATACGAAATAAATACCATAGTATCCTACCCAGAAAGTACCTAGAACTAACGCCTATCCATCAGCAGATCACACTTGCATAGTTAAGATGCTGATAAATTTTTTTTACAATTATTTGACAACAGTTAGAAGCCAGAACTCTTTTCGAATACATCGAACAATACAAATCCCATAGTAGACTACCCAGAAAGTACCTAGAAATAACGCCTATCTATCAGCAGATCACACTTGCATAGTTCAGATGCTGATAATTTTTTTTTACAATTTTTTGACAACAGTTAGGAGCCAGAACTCTTTTCGAATACATCGAACAATACAAATTCCATAGTATCCTACCCAGAAAGTACCTAGAACTAACGCCTATCCACCAGCAGATCACACTTGCATAGTTAAGATGCTGATACATTTTTTTTACAATTATTTGACAACAGTTAGAACTCTTTTCGAATACATCGAACAATACAAATCCCATAGTATACTACCCAGAAAGTACCTAGAAATAACGCCTATCTATCAGCAGATCACACTTGCATAGTTCAGATGCTGATAATTTTTTTTTACAATTATTTGACAACAGTTAGAAGCCAGAACTCTTTTCGAATACATCATACGAAATAAATACCATAGTATCCTACCCAGAAAGTACCTAGAACTAACGCCTATCCATCAGCAGATCACACTTGCATAGTTAAGATGCTGATAAATTTTTTTTACAATTATTTGACAACAGTTAGAAGCCAGAACTCTTTTCGAATACATCATACGAAATTAATACCATAGTATCCTACCCAGAAAGTACCTAGAACTAACGCCTATCCATCAGCAGATCACACTTGCATAGTTAAGATGCTGATAAATTTTTTTTAGAATTATTTGACAACAGTTAGGAGCCAGAACTCTTTTCGAATACATCGTACAATACAAATTCCATAGTATCCTACCCAGAAAGTACCTAGAACTAACGCCTATCCATCAGCAGATCACACTTGCATAGTTAAGATGCTGATAAATTTTTTTTACAATTATTTGACAACAGTTAGAAGCCAGAACTCTTTTCGAATACATCATACGAAATAAATACCATAGTATCCTACCCAGAAAGTACCTAGAACTAACGCCTATCCATCAGCAGATCACACTTGCATAGTTAAGATGCTGATAAATTTTTTTTACAATTATTTGACAACAGTTAGAAGCCAGAACTCTTTTCGAATACATCGAACAATACAAATCCCATAGTATACTACCCAGAAAGTACCTAGAAATAACGCCTATCTATCAGCAGATCACACTTGCATAGTTCAGATGCTGATAATTTTTTTTTACAATTATTTGACAACAGTTAGGAGCCAGAACTCTTTTCGAATACATCGAACAATACAAATTCCATAGTATCCTACCCAGAAAGTACCTAGAACTAACGCCTATCCACCAGCAGATCACACTTGCATAGTTAAGATGCTGATAAATTTTTTTTACAATTATTTGACAACAGTTAGAAGCCAGAACTCTTTTCGAATACATCGAACAATACAAATCCCATAGTATACTACCCAGAAAGTACCTAGAAATAACGCCTATCTATCAGCAGATCACACTTGCATAGTTCAGATGCTGATAATTTTTTTTTACAATTATTTGACAACAGTTAGAAGCCAGAACTCTTTTCGAATACATCATACGAAATAAATACCATAGTATCCTACCCAGAAAGTACCTAGAACTAACGCCTATCCATCAGCAGATCACACTTGCATAGTTAAGATGCTGATAAATTTTTTTAAGAATTATTTGACAACAGTTAGGAGCCAGAACTCTTTTCGAATACATCATACAATACAAATTCCATAGTATCCTACCCAGAAAGTACCTAGAACTAACGCCTATCCATCAGCAGATCACACTTGCATAGTTAAGATGCTGATAAATTTTTTTTACAATTATTTGACAACAGTTAGAAGCCAGAACTCTTTTCGAATACATCATACGAAATAAATACCATAGTATCCTACACAGAAAGTACCTAGAACTAACGCCTATCCATCAGCAGATCACACTTGCATAGTTAAGATGCTGATAAATTTTTTTTACAATTATTTGACAACAGTTAGAAGCCAGAACTCTTTTCGAATACATCGAACAATACAAATCCCATAGTATACTACCCAGAAAGTACCTAGAAATAACGCCTATCTATCAGCAGATCACACTTGCATAGTTCAGATGCTGATAATTTTTTTTTACAATTATTTGACAACAGTTAGGAGCCAGAACTCTTTTCGAATACATCGAACAATACAAATTCCATAGTATCCTACCCAGAAAGTACCTAGAACTAACGCCTATCCACCAGCAGATCACACTTGCATAGTTAAGATGCTGATAAATTTTTTTTACAATTATTTGACAACAGTTAGAAGCCAGAACTCTTTTCGAATACATCGAACAATACAAATCCCATAGTATACTACCCAGAAAGTACCTAGAAATAACGCCTATCTATCAGCAGATCACACTTGCATAGTTCAGATGCTGATAATTTTTTTTTACAATTATTTGACAACAGTTAGAAGCCAGAACTCTTTTCGAATACATCATACGAAATAAATACCATAGTATCCTACCCAGAAAGTACCTAGAACTAACGCCTATCCATCAGCAGATCACACTTGCATAGTTAAGATGCTGATAAATTTTTTTTACAATTATTTGACAACAGTTAGAAGCCAGAACTCTTTTCGAATACATCGAACAATACAAATCCCATAGTAGACTACCCAGAAAGTACCTAGAAATAACGCCTATCTATCAGCAGATCACACTTGCATAGTTCAGATGCTGATAATTTTTTTTTACAATTTTTTGACAACAGTTAGGAGCCAGAACTCTTTTCGAATACATCGAACAATACAAATTCCATAGTATCCTACCCAGAAAGTACCTAGAACTAACGCCTATCCACCAGCAGATCACACTTGCATAGTTAAGATGCTGATAAATTTTTTTTACAATTATTTGACAACAGTTAGAACTCTTTTCGAATACATCGAACAATCCAAATCCCATAGTATACTACCCAGAAAGTACCTAGAAATAACGCCTATCTATCAGCAGATCACACTTGCATAGTTCAGATGCTGATAATTTTTTTTTACAATTATTTGACAACAGTTAGAAGCCAGAACTCTTTTCGAATACATCATACGAAATAAATACCATAGTATCCTACCCAGAAAGTACCTAGAACTAACGCCTATCCATCAGCAGATCACACTTGCATAGTTAAGATGCTGATAAATTTTTTTTACAATTATTTGACAACAGTTAGAAGCCAGAACTATTTTCGAATACATCATACGAAATTAATACCATAGTATCCTACCCAGAAAGTACCTAGAACTAACGCCTATCCATCAGCAGATCACACTTGCATAGTTAAGATGCTGATAAATTTTTTTTAGAATTATTTGACAACAGTTAGGAGCCAGAACTCTTTTCGAATACATCGTACAATACAAATTCCATAGTATCCTACCCAGAAAGTACCTAGAACTAACGCCTATCCATCAGCAGATCACACTTGCATAGTTCAGATGCTGATAATTTTTTTTTACAATTATTTGACAACAGTTAGGAGCCAGAACTCTTTTCGAATACATCGAACAATACAAATTCCATAGTATCCTACCCAGAAAGTACCTAGAACTAACGCCTATCCACCAGCAGATCACACTTGCATAGTTAAGATGCTGATAAATTTTTTTTACAATTATTTGACAACAGTTAGAAGCCAGAACTCTTTTCGAATACATCATACGAAATAAATACCATAGTATCCTACACAGAAAGTACCTAGAACTAACGCCTATCCATCAGCAGATCACACTTGCATAGTTAAGATGCTGATAAATTTTTTTTACAATTATTTGACAACAGTTAGAAGCCAGAACTCTTTTCGAATACATCGAACAATACAAATCCCATAGTATACTACCCAGAAAGTACCTAGAAATAACGCCTATCTATCAGCAGATCACACTTGCATAGTTCAGATGCTGATAATTTTTTTTTACAATTATTTGACAACAGTTAGGAGCCAGAACTCTTTTCGAATACATCGAACAATACAAATTCCATAGTATCCTACCCAGAAAGTACCTAGAACTAACGCCTATCCACCAGCAGATCACACTTGCATAGTTAAGATGCTGATAAATTTTTTTTACAATTATTTGACAACAGTTAGAAGCCAGAACTCTTTTCGAATACATCGAACAATACAAATCCCATAGTATACTACCCAGAAAGTACCTAGAAATAACGCCTATCTATCAGCAGATCACACTTGCATAGTTCAGATGCTGATAATTTTTTTTTACAATTATTTGACAACAGTTAGAAGCCAGAACTCTTTTCGAATACATCATACGAAATAAATACCATAGTATCCTACCCAGAAAGTACCTAGAACTAACGCCTATCCATCAGCAGATCACACTTGCATAGTTAAGATGCTGATAAATTTTTTTTACAATTATTTGACAACAGTTAGAAGCCAGAACTCTTTTCGAATACATCGAACAATACAAATCCCATAGTAGACTACCCAGAAAGTACCTAGAAATAACGCCTATCTATCAGCAGATCACACTTGCATAGTTCAGATGCTGATAATTTTTTTTTACAATTTTTTGACAACAGTTAGGAGCCAGAACTCTTTTCGAATACATCGAACAATACAAATTCCATAGTATCCTACCCAGAAAGTACCTAGAACTAACGCCTATCCACCAGCAGATCACACTTGCATAGTTAAGATGCTGATAAATTTTTTTTACAATTATTTGACAACAGTTAGAACTCTTTTCGAATACATCGAACAATACAAATCCCATAGTATACTACCCAGAAAGTACCTAGAAATAACGCCTATCTATCAGCAGATCACACTTGCATAGTTCAGATGCTGATAATTTTTTTTTACAATTATTTGACAACAGTTAGAAGCCAGAACTCTTTTCGAATACATCATACGAAATAAATACCATAGTATCCTACCCAGAAAGTACCTAGAACTAACGCCTATCCATCAGCAGATCACACTTGCATAGTTAAGATGCTGATAAATTTTTTTTACAATTATTTGACAACAGTTAGAAGCCAGAACTCTTTTCGAATACATCATACGAAATTAATACCATAGTATCCTACCCAGAAAGTACCTAGAACTAACGCCTATCCATCAGCAGATCACACTTGCATAGTTAAGATGCTGATAAATTTTTTTTACAATTATTTGACAACAGTTATAAGCCAGAACTCTTTTCGAATACATCATACGAAATAAATACCATAGTATCCTACCCAGAAAGTACCTAGAACTAACGCCTATCCATCAGCAGATCACACTTGCATAGTTAAGATGCTGATAAATTTTTTTTACAATTATTTGACAACAGTTAGAAGCCAGAACTCTTTTCGAATACATCGAACAATACAAATCCCATAGTATACTACCCAGAAAGTACCTAGAAATAACGCCTATCTATCAGCAGATCACACTTGCATAGTTCAGATGCTGATAATTTTTTTTTACAATTATTTGACAACAGTTAGAAGCCAGAACTCTTTTCGAATACATCATACGAAATAAATACCATAGTATCCTACCCAGAAAGTACCTAGAACTAACGCCTATCCATCAGCAGATCACACTTGCATAGTTAAGATGCTGATAAATTTTTTTTACAATTATTTGACAACAGTTAGAAGCCAGAACTCTTTTCGAATACATCGAACAATACAAATCCCATAGTAGACTACCCAGAAAGTACCTAGAAATAACGCCTATCTATCAGCAGATCACACTTGCATAGTTCAGATGCTGATAATTTTTTTTTACAATTTTTTGACAACAGTTAGGAGCCAGAACTCTTTTCGAATACATCGAACAATACAAATTCCATAGTATCCTACCCAGAAAGTACCTAGAACTAACGCCTATCCACCAGCAGATCACACTTGCATAGTAAAGATGCTGATAAATTTTTTTTACAATTATTTGACAACAGTTAGAAGCCAGAACTCTTTTCGAATACATCGAACAATACAAATCCCATAGTAGACTACCCAGAAAGTACCTAGAAATAACGCCTATCTATCAGCAGATCACACTTGCATAGTTCAGATGCTGATAATTTTTTTTTACAATTTTTTGACAACAGTTAGGAGCCAGAACTCTTTTCGAATACATCGAACAATACAAATTCCATAGTATCCTACCCAGAAAGTACCTAGAACTAACGCCTATCCACCAGCAGATCACACTTGCATAGTAAAGATGCTGATAAATTTTTTTTACAATTATTTGACAACAGTTAGAACTCTTTTCGAATACATCGAACAATACAAATCCCATAGTATACTACCCAGAAAGTACCTAGAAATAACGCCTATCTATCAGCAGATCACACTTGCATAGTTCAGATGCTGATAATTTTTTTTTACAATTATTTGACAACAGTTAGAAGCCAGAACTCTTTTCGAATACATCATACGAAATAAATACCATAGTATCCTACCCAGAAAGTACCTAGAACTAACGCCTATCCATCAGCAGATCACACTTGCATAGTTAAGATGCTGATAAATTTTTTTTACAATTATTTGACAACAGTTAGAAGCCAGAACTCTTTTCGAATACATCATACGAAATTAATACCATAGTATCCTACCCAGAAAGTACCTAGAACTAACGCCTATCCATCAGCAGATCACACTTGCATAGTTAAGATGCTGATAAATTTTTTTTAGAATTATTTGACAACAGTTAGGAGCCAGAACTCTTTTCGAATACATCGTACAATACAAATTCCATAGTATCCTACCCAGAAAGTACCTAGAACTAACGCCTATCCATCAGCAGATCACACTTGCATAGTTAAGATGCTGATAAATTTTTTTTACAATTATTTGACAACAGTTAGAAGCCAGAACTCTTTTCGAATACATCATACGAAATAAATACCATAGTATCCTACCCAGAAAGTACCTAGAACTAACGCCTATCCATCAGCAGATCACACTTGCATAGTTAAGATGCTGATAAATTTTTTTTACAATTATTTGACAACAGTTAGAAGCCAGAACTCTTTTCGAATACATCATACGAAATTAATACCATAGTATCCTACCCAGAAAGTACCTAGAACTAACGCCTATCCATCAGCAGATCACACTTGCATAGTTAAGATGCTGATAAATTTTTTTTAGAATTATTTGACAACAGTTAGGAGCCAGAACTCTTTTCGAATACATCGTACAATACAAATTCCATAGTATCCTACCCAGAAAGTACCTAGAACTAACGCCTATCCATCAGCAGATCACACTTGCATAGTTAAGATGCTGATAAATTTTTTTTACAATTATTTGACAACAGTTATAAGCCAGAACTCTTTTCGAATACATCATACGAAATAAATACCATAGTATCCTACCCAGAAAGTACCTAGAACTAACGCCTATCCATCAGCAGATCACACTTGCATAGTTAAGATGCTGATAAATTTTTTTTACAATTATTTGACAACAGTTAGAAGCCAGAACTCTTTTCGAATACATCGAACAATACAAATCCCATAGTATACTACCCAGAAAGTACCTAGAAATAACGCCTATCTATCAGCAGATCACACTTGCATAGTTCAGATGCTGATAATTTTTTTTTACAATTATTTGACAACAGTTAGAAGCCAGAACTCTTTTCGAATACATCATACGAAATAAATACCATAGTATCCTACCCAGAAAGTACCTAGAACTAACGCCTATCCATCAGCAGATCACACTTGCATAGTTAAGATGCTGATAAATTTTTTTTACAATTATTTGACAACAGTTAGAAGCCAGAACTCTTTTCGAATACATCGAACAATACAAATCCCATAGTAGACTACCCAGAAAGTACCTAGAAATAACGCCTATCTATCAGCAGATCACACTTGCATAGTTCAGATGCTGATAATTTTTTTTTACAATTTTTTGACAACAGTTAGGAGCCAGAACTCTTTTCGAATACATCGAACAATACAAATTCCATAGTATCCTACCCAGAAAGTACCTAGAACTAACGCCTATCCACCAGCAGATCACACTTGCATAGTAAAGATGCTGATAAATTTTTTTTACAATTATTTGACAACAGTTAGAAGCCAGAACTCTTTTCGAATACATCGAACAATACAAATCCCATAGTAGACTACCCAGAAAGTACCTAGAAATAACGCCTATCTATCAGCAGATCACACTTGCATAGTTCAGATGCTGATAATTTTTTTTTACAATTTTTTGACAACAGTTAGGAGCCAGAACTCTTTTCGAATACATCGAACAATACAAATTCCATAGTATCCTACCCAGAAAGTACCTAGAACTAACGCCTATCCACCAGCAGATCACACTTGCATAGTAAAGATGCTGATAAATTTTTTTTACAATTATTTGACAACAGTTAGAACTCTTTTCGAATACATCGAACAATACAAATCCCATAGTATACTACCCAGAAAGTACCTAGAAATAACGCCTATCTATCAGCAGATCACACTTGCATAGTTCAGATGCTGATAATTTTTTTTTACAATTATTTGACAACAGTTAGAAGCCAGAACTCTTTTCGAATACATCATACGAAATAAATACCATAGTATCCTACCCAGAAAGTACCTAGAACTAACGCCTATCCATCAGCAGATCACACTTGCATAGTTAAGATGCTGATAAATTTTTTTTACAATTATTTGACAACAGTTAGAAGCCAGAACTCTTTTCGAATACATCATACGAAATTAATACCATAGTATCCTACCCAGAAAGTACCTAGAACTAACGCCTATCCATCAGCAGATCACACTTGCATAGTTAAGATGCTGATAAATTTTTTTTAGAATTATTTGACAACAGTTAGGAGCCAGAACTCTTTTCGAATACATCGTACAATACAAATTCCATAGTATCCTACCCAGAAAGTACCTAGAACTAACGCCTATCCATCAGCAGATCACACTTGCATAGTTAAGATGCTGATAAATTTTTTTTACAATTATTTGACAACAGTTAGAAGCCAGAACTCTTTTCGAATACATCATACGAAATAAATACCATAGTATCCTACCCAGAAAGTACCTAGAACTAACGCCTATCCATCAGCAGATCACACTTGCATAGTTAAGATGCTGATAAATTTTTTTTACAATTATTTGACAACAGTTAGAAGCCAGAACTCTTTTCGAATACATCGAACAATACAAATCCCATAGTATACTACCCAGAAAGTACCTAGAAATAACGCCTATCTATCAGCAGATCACACTTGCATAGTTCAGATGCTGATAATTTTTTTTTACAATTATTTGACAACAGTTAGGAGCCAGAACTCTTTTCGAATACATCGAACAATACAAATTCCATAGTATCCTACCCAGAAAATACCTAGAACTAACGCCTATCCACCAGCAGATCACACTTGCATAGTTAAGATGCTGATAAATTTTTTTTACAATTATTTGACAACAGTTAGAAGCCAGAACTCTTTTCGAATACATCGAACAATACAAATCCCATAGTATACTACCCAGAAAGTACCTAGAAATAACGCCTATCTATCAGCAGATCACACTTGCATAGTTCAGATGCTGATAATTTTTTTTTACAATTATTTGACAATAGTTAGAAGCCAGAACTCTTTTCGAATACATCATACGAAATAAATACCATAGTATCCTACCCAGAAAGTACCTAGAACTAACGCCTATCCATCAGCAGATCACACTTGCATAGTTAAGATGCTGATAAATTTTTTTTACAATTATTTGACAACAGTTAGAAGCCAGAACTCTTTTCGAATACATCATACGAAATAAATACCATAGTATCCTACCCAGAAAGTACCTAGAACTAACGCCTATCCATCAGCAGATCACACTTGCATAGTTAAGATGCTGATAAATTTTTTTAAGAATTATTTGACAACAGTTAGGAGCCAGAACTCTTTTCGAATACATCATACAATACAAATTCCATAGTATCCTACCCAGAAAGTACCTAGAACTAACGCCTATCCATCAGCAGATCACACTTGCATAGTTAAGATGCTGATAAATTTTTTTTACAATTATTTGACAACAGTTAGAAGCCAGAACTCTTTTCGAATACATCGAACAATACAAATCCCATAGTAGACTACCCAGAAAGTACCTAGAAATAACGCCTATCTATCAGCAGATCACACTTGCATAGTTCAGATGCTGATAATTTTTTTTTACAATTTTTTGACAACAGTTAGGAGCCAGAACTCTTTTCGAATACATCGAACAATACAAATTCCATAGTATCGTACCCAGAAAGTACCTAGAACTAACGCCTATCCACCAGCAGATCACACTTGCATAGTTAAGATGCTGATAAATTTTTTTTACAATTATTTGACAACAGTTAGAACTCTTTTCGAATACATCGAACAATACAAATCCCATAGTATACTACCCAGAAAGTACCTAGAAATAACGCCTATCTATCAGCAGATCACACTTGCATAGTTCAGATGCTGATAATTTTTTTTTACAATTATTTGACAACAGTTAGAAGCCAGAACTCTTTTCGAATACATCATACGAAATAAATACCATAGTATCCTACCCAGAAAGTACCTAGAACTAACGCCTATCCATCAGCAGATCACACTTGCATAGTTAAGATGCTGATAAATTTTTTTAAGAATTATTTGACAACAGTTAGGAGCCAGAACTCTTTTCGAATACATCATACAATACAAATTCCATAGTATCCTACCCAGAAAGTACCTAGAACTAACGCCTATCCATCAGCAGATCACACTTGCATAGTTAAGATGCTGATAAATTTTTTTTACAATTATTTGACAACAGTTAGAAGCCAGAACTCTTTTCGAATACATCATACGAAATAAATACCATAGTATCCTACCCAGAAAGTACCTAGAACTAACGCCTATCCATCAGCAGATCACACTTGCATAGTTAAGATGCTGATAAATTTTTTTTACAATTATTTGACAACAGTTAGAAGCCAGAACTCTTTTCGAATACATCGAACAATACAAATCCCATAGTAGACTACCCAGAAAGTACCTAGAAATAACGCCTATCTATCAGCAGATCACACTTGCATAGTTCAGATGCTGATAATTTTTTTTTACAATTTTTTGACAACAGTTAGGAGCCAGAACTCTTTTCGAATACATCGAACAATACAAATTCCATAGTATCCTACCCAGAAAGTACCTAGAACTAACGCCTATCCACCAGCAGATCACACTTGCATAGTTAAGATGCTGATAAATTTTTTTTACAATTATTTGACAACAGTTAGAACTCTTTTCGAATACATCGAACAATACAAATCCCATAGTATACTACCCAGAAAGTACCTAGAAATAACGCCTATCTATCAGCAGATCACACTTGCATAGTTCAGATGCTGATAATTTTTTTTTACAATTATTTGACAACAGTTAGAAGCCAGAACTCTTTTCGAATACATCATACGAAATAAATACCATAGTATCCTACCCAGAAAGTACCTAGAACTAACGCCTATCCATCAGCAGATCACACTTGCATAGTTAAGATGCTGATAAATTTTTTTAAGAATTATTTGACAACAGTTAGGAGCCAGAACTCTTTTCGAATACATCATACAATACAAATTCCATAGTATCCTACCCAGAAAGTACCTAGAACTAACGCCTATCCATCAGCAGATCACACTTGCATAGTTAAGATGCTGATAAATTTTTTTTACAATTATTTGACAACAGTTAGAAGCCAGAACTCTTTTCGAATACATCATACGAAATAAATACCATAGTATCCTACCCAGAAAGTACCTAGAACTAACGCCTATCCATCAGCAGATCACACTTGCATAGTTAAGATGCTGATAAATTTTTTTTACAATTATTTGACAACAGTTAGAAGCCAGAACTCTTTTCGAATACATCGAACAATACAAATCCCATAGTAGACTACCCAGAAAGTACCTAGAAATAACGCCTATCTATCAGCAGATCACACTTGCATAGTTCAGATGCTAATAATTTTTTTTTACAATTTTTTGACAACAGTTAGAAGCCAGAACTCTTTTCGAATACATCGAACAATACAAATCCCATAGTATACTACCCAGAAAGTACCTAGAAATAACGCCTATCTATCAGCAGATCACACTTGCATAGTTCAGATGCTGATAATTTTTTTTTACAATTATTTGACAACAGTTAGGAGCCAGAACTCTTTTCGAATACATCGAACAATACAAATTCCATAGTATCCTACCCAGAAAGTACCTAGAACTAACGCCTATCCACCAGCAGATCACACTTGCATAGTTAAGATGCTGATAAATTTTTTTTACAATTATTTGACAACAGTTAGAAGCCAGAACTCTTTTCGAATACATCGAACAATACAAATCCCATAGTATACTACCCAGAAAGTACCTAGAAATAACGCCTATCTATCAGCAGATCACACTTGCATAGTTCAGATGCTGATAATTTTTTTTTACAATTATTTGACAACAGTTAGAAGCCAGAACTCTTTTCGAATACATCATACGAAATAAATACCATAGTATCCTACCCAGAAAGTACCTAGAACTAACGCCTATCCATCAGCAGATCACACTTGCATAGTTAAGATGCTGATAAATTTTTTTTACAATTATTTGACAACAGTTAGAAGCCAGAACTCTTTTCGAATACATCATACGAAATAAATACCATAGTATCCTACCCAGAAAGTACCTAGAACTAACGCCTATCCATCAGCAGATCACACTTGCATAGTTAAGATGCTGATAAATTTTTTTTAGAATTATTTGACAACAGTTAGGAGCCAGAACTCTTTTCGAATACATCGTACAATACAAATTCCATAGTATCCTACCCAGAAAGTACCTAGAACTAACGCCTATCCATCAGCAGATCACACTTGCATAGTTAAGATGCTGATAAATTTTTTTTACAATTATTTGACAACAGTTAGAAGCCAGAACTCTTTTCGAATACATCATACGAAATAAATACCATAGTATCCTACCCAGAAAGTACCTAGAACTAACGCCTATCCATCAGCAGATCACACTTGCATAGTTAAGATGCTGATAAATTTTTTTTACAATTATTTGACAACAGTTAGAAGCCAGAACTCTTTTCGAATACATCGAACAATACAAATCCCATAGTATACTACCCAGAAAGTACCTAGGAATAACGCCTATCTATCAGCAGATCACACTTGCATAGTTCAGATGCTGATAATGTCGTTGAGAGTGGATCGACGGAAAAGCGAAAGAATGCGCAGACGTAAGGGAAGATGAGACAAACGACAAGTATAATCGAGGAGAAATAAGAAACGCAAGAATGCCAATGAGTGACAGTAAGATAATAACGAAGGACGAAAGAGCGACGAATAACAGGCGACGACACCCGAAAAGACAATTCACGCTCATTCGCTTGTGTTCCGCACGGCTTGACGCTCGAATTGCGCACCCAAGATGACGGAAAGCGTTAGCAGACGATACACGAAACGTCACATCACCAGAAAAAGCGAGACAGATGCCGATCTGCCTTGCTTGTCGTCTGCTACGTGCCCCGTGCTCGGCTCCGAGGACTGAGTGGCGGCGTCGATCATGGCGGACTGTAGTCCTATGACAATGCATCGAACGCCCAAATTCTAATGCTTCCCATTCAAAATCTATTCGACGGAAACAAAAAAGCCTTGACAATTACACTCCGGGCACCCCCCTGAACCCGCCAATTCAGAGTGCGTCACCTATTATGAATCACCCTGTATATATATATATATATATATATATATATATATATATATATATATATATATATATATATATATTAGGTGTAGTAAAAAGAAACCCATTATTTTTGCATGAAATTGAAGGCAAAAATAATGGATTTCTTTTTACTACACTTAATATAAATATGGCGATAACTTCGTCATCGTTTATTCCCATGCTTGTTGTATCTCTATAAAACGAACAAAGATAAGAAAACGAGTCTCGTGGTTGAGGGCCTTCGACCTCACCTCGATATTTATTTTTTTTCGTTTTTTCTTATTCTCATTCGCCACCATAATACGCCCGCATATCTACAATAATGTAACATGCGTGAAAAATTCGCCCGCGTGGTTTCGTGATTACCGGGAGCCCATATAGTTCACTCAGTTCCGAAGATCGATGCTACAATATTTCAAACGCGTGGCAGAAACAAGAGCCGCGAGAAACATTTTTTGAATTTTTATAAAAAAAACAAAACGTCGGGGATAAAGAACGTGGAACCGAGTGGAAGCTAACTCGGGGCGATGAGTAACTCGTAATCGAGTCAGTTAAAATGTAATTGTTATTGCTATTGTTATACGTTACGCGTGGTGAGAGGGACAACAAGATTCGCAAAAGACCGAATTTTTCCATCGGTCGGACGAAACTTTTCGGAATTTATGTGTATTCGTTGTATTTCTCCTGCCCCACTCGTCTCCCACGATAATCGATAACTCAATCATAATTAATCGATAATGATTAATTGTGATTTTAAGACTCGCAAGTTTTCGTCACGGTTTTATTATCATCCCGCGTCACTTCCGGTTCTCTTTAACGATAATTCATCGAAAGTATATATGTTATTAACGATTTTGACTATTTAATTTAAAACAATTCTTTCGTAAGGAAAATATCGAAGAATCTGAAGTTCAAAGACTATCGAAATTTTTATTGATTGAATATCAACGTACTTTGGGTAATTTTTTGTTCGTGATGTTTGTCTACCAAACCATACATATATATATTTAAGGCGGGCAACCCCTTTAGGATACCGAAAATTAGATGATTTTTTGGATTTTTTTTATTGTGGAATAAAAAACGGAAATTTCCGCAACTCTGACAATAATTTATTCATATTTTCATACATCTCTGGTAATTTTTTCAAGTTATTTCATGCATTAATTAAGGTGTAATCCGCTGTGCCTCTTGGCGTGTCCTCATCGTCGTTGTCGATTTGCGGGAATTGTGCAGTTCGTAATTCGCATCTGAAATAGTCCAACAAATTTTTATACATTCCTGAGAGGTTTTTTAAGAACATGAACCTAAATTATGAAAAATAAATCGAGAATTGAACGTGTTGAAAAAAATGATCGATTTTTAGCATTTTTTCCTGGCATTTTGCAATAATAAATATGTTTTAAACAATCCAATCTTTCCAACTTTAGATTCATGTTTTAATAAATTATATTATGTAAACGTGTTCCATATTTAAAGATGATTCATGATTTAGTTTTTGAGTTATGATTCCCGCAAATTGAAAAAATGTCGTTTCGAGAAAAACACGTTTAAAGTTTCACAAACGAAAAACTCAAAGTCAAATGTCTTTAATGAAATGATAAAGTGTCTTACCGATTAATCAGCGATTCCAGCACCATACAACAGTCCTTCCTCGTGCTCATGCAATTCATTTGAAGCTTGCGTTTCCTCTTTACGAGCTTTTTGAGCTTCTTTTGTCTGTAATAAACTTTTTCTATTTTGCCGAGCCACGCGCATTCGATCCATTTGCTCGGCATATCCGTAGCCCTGCCTGCCAACTACGATTTGTAGTTCATTCATAACCATGAGTAGTACTGAATATCCTTTATTGAATAAAATAGCAGCAAGAAATGCCGCAACCTCGATTATTTTGTACCCAGAATGGACATGTTTTGGAACTAATCGCCAAACGGTCGAGTTTGGGTTAGTTTGGGTTATGAAACAAACCCAAACAAGCTACCTAACTGAGCGGTGGTGGAAACCTGAGCGCGCTTGGGAGTCGAGCGGAGAGTCTTTATCATTAATATACATACCGTTAGAAGGAATCCGAATATCGTTTTGAAATTTTCAGGGTGTATTCTTAAGATATTTTACCAACGATTTATGAAATTTAAAAAATTCATTTTTTGAAGCCTCTAAAGTGGTTGGACGTCTTAAGGGGGAAATACATGTAACGGTATGAAAAAATCGATTTTTTTAAACGTAAAATGTTAGTTACACATTTCAAGAAAACGGTGGTAAGTAAGTAATTAGCCGGTAAGGCACTGAAATTGTCATAGTCTTAACTTTAAAAATGTAGTTTTCATACGTCCAGGGAATTGGACGGTCTCAAAAATCACTTGGATGACTTCTTTGCCTAAAGATCTCAGGACTTCTATGAAAGCGAAATAATGGAGCTCGTGGAGACATAGCGGAAAGTCATTGAACAGAATAGAACGTGTTTAGTTGATTAAAATCGCTTTTTTTTGGGAAATATGTTGCGTTTTGAATTTAGTCGATTTTCGCTACAAAATAATGCATAAACCCAATACATTTATTCAGTTTGTGAAAAACATAACTTCGAAACGAGGCGACCTATCGTGCTAAAATTGTACACACAACACAACAAACTTGCCCTTAACTTATACCTACTTGTTCATGAAAATTACTTTTAAAAAGTACTTTTCTAATGCAAAAAGAAAAAAAAATTGGGCTAAATTTCAATTTCTTTTCTGAAATGTCCCATCTTTTTTAAATTTTCAACTTTTCAAATGTTTCGTAAGTATAAGTTCAACATTTTGATGTTAAAATACTAAAAATTCTTCGCTCATATTTTTCAGATCACTATTGAAGTCGTTGGATTTCCCACAAACGGACAACCGCCGCCAAAATCTTCCCGGAAGACCACGCCGTAACTTTACCATTTTGCAATATTTTTTTTTCCGTGAAAAACTGTATTTAAATAGTTTAATTTTTTAATAAATTGTAACTAAAGTTTCATAAACGTGACACGTTTTGTTCCGTTGAAAAAAAATTATCAAAATTGATTTTTTTTCGTCGTCTACGTGTATTTCTTCGCCCCTTAAAACAGTCTCAACGCGACGGGTAGCCCCGAGCCCTCAAAGCGGTGCTCGTTGATGCAATTGAATTCTCAACTGCATCGTTGATCCCGCTGACACGACGTGACTGACACGCGCGAGAGTCGATAATTCAAGAGACAATCGGGCTTTCGGTCGCGCGCTATCGTATCGACCTGTTCGATTCGTCATATATGCGCGCGACGTTTACTTTACTGAAAAAACTCGAATTTCTCCCTTGTCTCGCTCAAAGCAGTGCATTTTTTTTACGACCAATCTTAGCGATAGTTTGATAAGAAAAAATGCAACTCTGCATCTGGCAATGTTGATCCTGTTAGCCTATCGTCCGATTCCAATCGACGAGGGGTCCATTTTTCTTGTTGCTTAAAATTGATAGGCAGCGGAAACGTTCCAATTCGAAATTTATTCGAATATTCGTGCTACAGAAGTAATTTTCCAGCGCAATATGTTAATGTCGCACACACAAGGTAACAGCGTTGTATGGGCGGTTGAAAAACTAAAATGCATCGATCGTAAAGTGAAAAAAAAACATGCAAAGTGCCATTTCACGAGTGAATATCGCGCTCATTGGTGACGAACGATAACAAAACGAATGACGAACGACACCATTAGCGATGCGATAGATCGAATTATTGCTGTAACGTTGCGATGGTACATTATTCTTTTTTTTTAACAAACCTTTTTTTTGCGAATGTAGTACAAGTGAACTTAACGATTATAGAACGCAAATATATAAATAATTAGGTTTAGGGATATATACAAATATAAAGGTGACGTAACAAGAGTGGGGTCGATAAAAAAAAATTATTTAAATGTTATAACGTAACTAGCTTGAAGTAACATTAGTATAATAATCGCGATTTTTCGATCATTAATGAATATATATTTTTTTAAATAAAATGTCAAGGACAACGGGCGCGGATTATAATTCGGTGCAAGGACCGATGTAGTCCTCGACATGCGGCGACTCAAAAATCTTCGGGTGTCTCGGGTCACCATTTTTTCTTGTTTTGGAATTATCTTCTCGTGAAACGTCCTGCATTTTCCCGGAAATTGTATCCAAATGTGTCTCGTTTTTGCCTGGCAATTCAAGCTTATCGATCCGTCTATCGCGAAAATTAAAAACATTTTTGAATTTTTGTGGAAAATTTCTGCCTCGCGCACTTTTCGAAGAGTTGTTTGTCATACCGCATTGATTTTCTCCTCGAAATTTCGCGAAATCGAGTCTTTTCTTCTTCGTGGTGACATTTTCATTAACACTTCTGGCGAAAGACGCTGAAGGATCGTGATAAAATTTAATGGAATCGGAACGCATTGCGCTCTGGGGCGCGGTTCTTCTGAGTCTCAAAAAATCGATAACGTCGCGAAAAACTCTTTTTCTGAGGCATGGCGCACCGCCAGCACTATTTCGATGCGAGAACGACGATTTTTCGTTATTTTCGTTAACATTTGACGATTTTTCATTTTTTTCACGAATATTTGAGGATTTTTCATTTTTTTCGCAAATATTTGACGATTTTTGAAGTCTCTCGGAAGAATCGGTATCGCGTCGAATCGACAAATCGAGTGGTTGGTCGTCGTTACTCGAACTCAATTTTTCGATCCACCGATAGTCGCAATCCGGTAAAGTTTGTCCAAAAACGCCGGATCCGATTGTTCCGACGTTCGTCATTGTCGAATGACCGGTCGGTAAATCGGAATCTGCCGTGAAACTTTTGCAAAAATTAACGCGCGATCGATCGACTTTGGGACAAGCTTCCGGTGTTGCATCGTCCTTGACGTCTGGCCGGAATCTCTTCATTACACGTTCCGAAAACGAGGAGGCACGCCGCAATCGGTTGGACATTTTTTTTCCCGCTTCTGGATTTTTCTTGCAGATCGAGCACTCGATGGATTCCGCATAACTATACGGCGGTATCGAGTTGCTTCCTGTTTCCTGGACGCTCAAATTTTCCGTCAAACACTTTCTCGAACTTTCGCGCAAACTTTCCTTGCTCACCTCTGACTCCTTGCTGTTGAGAAAATCCGTCATTTTTTGAGACTCAACTATGGCCAATCTGACGATTCGAGCGTTATCGAAAAGTGCCTCGAAGTCGCGTCGAGGAGTTGGGCGAATCTCGATACGTTTGTTCGTGCTTGCTTCGGATGATGCAACCGACGAGCTCGAAACTGGAGAATTTTCCTGCGAGATAACGTTGTAAGACGTCTCTCGAAGCATTTCATTCCCATTAGTTTCGCGGTCTTCATCTCGGAACGTCGAGATCTCGTTGTTCGTCGCAACGAGAGATTCGTCGGTATTGTTCGACGAATCACTCGTCGGGCATCTATTGGTCGATAAATTTTGTGCTGACATTACTTTACGATCGGTTTCTCGAAAGTCCAAATTCCTCATTTTCCTCGATGATTCTTCGATGGTGCTCCAGAGATTGGAAGCGTTTTCTTCAACGATCGGTGACAATCGTGATTCCGATGATTCCCCATTCATCGTTTTCGAATCCAAAAATTTTTCATTTTTTCGAGGATCCACGATATGTTGCAAGTTGGCCAATCTCGGCTGGAAGTATGTCAAATTTAACGATTTACGATCCGATCGGCACGAATTGATCGTTCTACGACGAGACGATCGTGCCGATTTTCGATCGGCGATCGAATTCGTGGTTTCCAATTGTGTGATGCCTCGTTTGAGCTCTTTCATCTTCAGATTATCGGGAAAATCGCGTTTTTTTTCCTCTTTCGAAAAGCGCCGCGTACTTGCCTCCGCACCGTTCGCACGTTGGGCAGATGACACTTGGACGGGAATTCTCGTTTCCTCAGCCAAATTTTCTCGACAAAATCCCATCATCGTAGGCTCCTCCGTGACGCTTTCTCCGCTCATCGACGGACGAGACGTGTCCGGAGTCACGCACGTTTTTGGAATAATGACTTTCACGAAATCAAAACCCCGTAGGCAAATAGTACGGAATCCCGTGGATGGAAAACAATTTTCTTCGCTCGGACGTGAAGATCGGGAGAAGGAATCGATCGATATCCCGATCGGCGTTGCTTTGCGATCGTCTTAACAAAATAATTGCAAAATTAACGTCAGCGAATATCACAAAAAAAATTTTTTTAAACATTAATAATCTCACGATAAAACGTATTCGATTAACTCATCGCGAAATTACGCAATATGTCGAGAAAAACAAGGATGAAAAAGTCGAGGAAACTCACCGTCAGGATCGTCACCGGATTTGGTATAAAACCACGGTACAACGCAAAGAACAAGAGCACCGATTCCGAGGGCCAAGGCAGTAGCGCTCGCCGCAACGACCATTTTTATTTCACAATTTTCTGCTTCAATGTTCATTTAATTCACCAATCAAATCATTTTAAGACTACTAATTGAATTTTCGTAAGATTTCAAGTTTTTATATACCAATTTATTCGCATATTCGCATTCACTCCTCCTCGTATGAAATCGAATCGGTACTGATCGATCATCGATCCAGAAAATCCGTAAGTAAATAATAATAAAGCGCCATCGTTCCCTGTACACGCGCGTGTGTGTGTGTATGTGTTCGCGTCTTCACATATAAACTTTCGCAGATGAGTACTCGTAGTATATCATGATTGTCGTCTATGTTGGCTTTTCTGAACACAACGAGTCCTAATAATCGCTAGAAACGACTGCTTCGCGCCGCACATATGTCAAAAAAAAAAAATATATATATATATATACGTGAGCTTTATACAGTACACAGCGTCTTTTGAAGAAAGAAAATAAATAAATTTATTTACTTGTAATTTTTTTCGTTTGAGTTCGTAGCGAGGTAATTGTTTACTCCTAAGAACGTGAATTTTTTCATTTTCTTATTTTTTATTTCATTTAATTGACTTATTTTCTATTAAACCATGTATTTTTATATATTTAATTTATATTTAGTTAATACATTTTTTTTATGTATTATTTATTACCTTAATTATTATTTTAATTAAATTTATTGCCCTAAATTTATTTTTCATTAAATTTTATTCATTTGTTTTCTTATCATTTATTTATTGTTATATATTCTATTTTTATTTACTGAATAAGTAAAATGGTAAAAAATAAATAATTTAAATTGAATGAAAAATAAGAAAATAAATAAGTTCACATTCTCGGCAATTATCTTGCTATGAACTTAAACAAAGAAAGAATTGCAAAAAAATGCTGATATGAATGAAAACGAAGTAGTTTCCAAGAACGCAAATAAATTTGCCTGGAACAAAACCTTGGCCTTGCTAGAATTTAAATGGTGATAAACATGACGGTAGGTACGATTCAACACGAGGTACTCAGGGTTTGAGAATTCGTACAATCCAACGTCATAAATACTTTGTCATCCAAACACACACACACACATACACACATACACACGAATACTGTATTTACTTAAAACGTCTTTCTTCACGACGCAATTTGATTGTGTTTTTGCGACTGATTTCTTTGTGTTTTTTTTAATAGCTCGTTTACGCATTTCATAGTAAACAATACAGAATGTCCGATTGACTGTGCTACCTGAGACGTTATGACATTTGTTTGATCAACCACCCAACTCATTTCCACCTGCGTTCAATTTCAATCGAAAGGGAAAACTATTTCACCGAATTGAATGTTTGTAAAAGTAGGAATATGCTGTTTGGTGAATGGCGCGTATTGGAGATATATCGTATATCGTATTAACTTGTAATTAGAAGAAATATTTTCAACGAGTGCTCCATTGACCCAAGGTCTACTTTCGTTCTCGTCCACGACTGTGAACGGTGGCAAATCGCTGCTGCGGGCCCAACGGTTCCAGTATACTCATCAAGTTGGAGACACGTAAAGTGCGCGCTCGACGTACAAACCCAACACGCCCAGATAAGTACACGTCATGTCAAAACATAGTTGAGAAACAGGTATAACGAACGAATTAGTGGCAATTTGGACTCTCGGCTAGGATGCTCTTAATATCTGAGATTGGTAGATATTCCATCTGGTTTCTCGTACTTCGGATGGACAAAATGTCATCTGCATCATTACGATCGATTGCATCGTCAATTAAACGCCTGAAATTGGTCCTGGAAAAAATGAATCCCTGAATATTTTTAACTGTGGTCATTCACAAACCCAATAAATTTGACCCGTAAATATCTTCAAGTTTCGTTACTTTTAACCTGCATTATTGTATCCCTGAATGCGTAAAATCTTTGTCAATGTTTAACTCGTTCATTGGTTATTATTAATAGCTTTATTATTCATATTTTCATCACAATTACTCGTTCAATTATTTATTTTGATCCGATGCTTCGTAACCTTACGTATTTCACTGGGAAAATCTGAATGATTTACACTAGCCAAAAAAATGAAAGGATCAAGAAAAAATCCAAAGTTTTTTTAGTGATTTTCAGCAGGCTGCAACTTAGCGAAAAATGATCGTACAGCAATGAAAAAAAAGGAAATTAATGCTTGAAGTCTCTATTTTTGCGTCCCAGCATTTTATATGCTAAATAGGGAACAGTTTTTGAAAAATTATTAAAAAATAAGAGGAAAACAAATTTTCCAAATCTTTCGAAAGATCCACTGACCTAAATCATTTTTTTTTGGAATTCCATCTAGAAGTTTTTTTAGATTGATTCTTCCCCTTCAATTTGAGTTTTTTTTTGTCTTATTTACAATGATTTGTCTCCGAGTTATCGTTTGTCAAAGCCAAAATGACCCGTAAATTTCTTTTGACACGTTCGGATTTTTTTGATCCTTTAATTTTTGTGGCTAGTGTGTGCGGCGTTACAAATTGCCATTTATTTCAAGCAGAACTGATCACTCACGTAAAATTATCGTCAATGCTTTTATCAACTGCATGACATATCAATTTACTATTCAATAGTTCCGGTCTCTTGTCAATTAATTCCATAAACAATCAATTGTATTTACCTGTGAATCAATGTTTCTTGAATTACGTTCCTCAGGATTGATTTATGAATCCCGTATTATAAGAGTCAATGATCCGATTAAAAGGTCCCCGAATGTTTTTACCAAAAGACCAACGATGGTAGGCTCGAGGTCAACCGGCGATGTTCGCCATTTCCAAAAGCAGAGCAATATCTGCCGTTGACGGATCGAATGATCTTGCAACGAATCAAGACCCGATAAGTGCAGCCCCCATTTGGATAATCGTTCCTCGGGGTGGCGGGGGGGGGGGGGGGTGTCCATTTTACCACGATACCTCCTATTAAACTGCACTCGCGAGTCCTCCGGCTCGGTGTAATGGGCTTAATGGCGCGTAAGCACGCACAAAATAGAAACAGGGTAGGGGTAGACTCCAGCGTGAACCAAAGTATGCGTTTATTATGCACACTGTATAGGGTACACCGACCAGCGAATGGACGAAAGCTGATTTTTATTTAACATAAGTAAAAAATATGAATTGTCACTGAAAACTCGAATTACTATGATTTAGCAAAAACAAAATCACTCGTGTCGTTAAAACCAATTTCTTAGTTCTAAATGAAAAAACGAAAGTTTTTTATGAGTTTCAAGGATAAGTAATACATTTATTATTTAAGACAGAATCGATCTTAGATGTTTTGCAATTAAGAAAAATAAATTCGTAATAATAGGTGGCAAAATTAGGGGAAAGGTATACGAGATGAACCCCCTGAGGGCGAATGCTCGTAATTTCAAAGATATTCAACATAATTAAGATCTGAAAGCGTATACTACTGGCATATTAATCTATCTTACCATTGGCATATGCGAAATATTCAATTAATTAGAGTTTGAATAAAAATATTTCCTTTTTTTTTTAAACCTTACATACACGGAGAGAATTAAAAAGTAATTTTTGTCGTGAATTTCACGGTAAAAATTACCGTGATATATTTTAATGTGGTGACAAGTGAGAAAAGCATAATAATTCGTATGCGACAAGTTTTTTTTTAACTCACGTTACAAAAAATTTCAAATACGTAGGTAAAATTTTATTATACAAGAAGGGTAGCGCGCACGATAATTTTTACCGAGAGCACAATACGTTTTCCTATAACACTCATTAAATTTTATAATAAATCTTAAAATAACTGTTATAAAGACGATACTTTTTTATAGACATTTTTGAAAGGCATAAAATAATAAAATGCACAGTAAAATTTTGCTGATATTATATATTTTTTAAATTTAAGTTTTGCGTATTTTGTTACACATGAAAATTTACTAGAAAATCTGGTAAAATTTTCTATCTGAAGAAGAAATTTTATTTTATTTTCGTGAAAATCTGTGTTTTACTCAGTAATAATAAGCGAAGTTTCAGGGTTGTCATCTGGTTACCGTTACTGCACGGTAATTTTTAACATTTAATTCTCTCCGTGTGGACACTCCGGTGTTCAAGATGATCCCTAGGGTCTAGGACAAGATTATCCCCCGGATCATCTTGCCCCTATTTTGGGATTTTTAAAACATTTTAGACAAATTAGGTAAATATAAATAAAAATTTGCAAAAATAAATATTATAAGTTTTATCTCACCCAAATAGAATTAAACTAAACCAGTCTTCTACAGCCAGTCTTAAATTACTTAGATACATGAACTATTATTTGTGATATCAATTATACATTAATAATGTAGTTTGAACATAAATAGACAATCTTTTTATATAATTAAGACAACAAACTTTCACAATCAACATCATATGTTGAAAAAAAATTCTTCATCGTACAATCTAAAAAAATAAACCAACTTGCATTTATTTAAATCTATTATTTATTTTATTTGAATTGAATTTAACTGATTTATTTATTATCAATTTATTAATTTATTTGTATTAAATTTAGATTTTATTATTTAAATTATTTATTAAAAAATAAACCAAAAAACCATCTTTTCTAATTACGCCGCATCACCTTTAACAAAAATAAAGTAGGCACGTTATTTGTATACAAGATGATCCCTAGGGATCATCTTGTACACCTAGAAGGGAATCATCTTACCCCAAACTCAACTTTTTCATTTATTGCTCGATAACATGACCTATAAGTATTTCACTGTTACCACGCCAACCAAAAAACTATATTAAGCATATTATAAAACCACAAACACAACAATCACTGCAACTGACAGTATACAATAAAAGTTCCCTAAGCTTAAAGTCAACCTTACCTTAGATCAACAGCTCACAATTTAAATTTTTTACCTGGCGCTATGATTAACCAAAGAATACCAATCGATAACGTTAATAGTTTTGTCGCAATTGAAAATGATCATCTTACCCCATGGGATCAACTCGTACACCTTTCCCCTACACATGTTTTTTTTCACTGGTGCTGTATTTCAACCTCTTTTCAGTGAATGAACACATGGCCTGTGTTCTGATAATTCTCAACGCAGAGTGAAAAATCTAGCTCATCTGCTGATAATTGCGAAATGAATTACTATCAAGAATTGACAATGTATATTTCATCAAATGTCATAAATGCATTTCATTCGTATATTAGATTTCGAGAAAATTTAATTTTCTGCTTTTCTGTCGCAACGAACTTTGGTAGTTTTTTGAGAATGTCACATTGAGATGTAAAATGCTTTGTGTATTTTCTACGAACTCGTAATAACTAATACAATACTCATATGTATGAGAATATTATAAACTTTGTGCAAAGCAGTGATCTCCAAATCTACCATTTAATAAAAATCAATAATAAATCTTTATCCTCTACATCGTTCATCTATAATACACATCCATTTACTGATGGTTGAGTTTCCATCCACTGGTAATTTCGTTCCATTCACTGGCGATTTAATAATTTCGCTACTTATTTATCAATTCCTCCAAGATTATTTCTTGCAATTACTTCGAATATTTTTTTATACTATCCAAATATCCTTTGTTACCTATAGCAATTAAAAAGTTTGTTTTTATAATATTTTAATTGTACAATCCATCTGAATCCTATAGTGTCGTTATTCATCCATTCACTCGCCGGTTTACCCCACGTAGTATGCAACAGTTGCAGTGGCAAAGCAACGGTCGTACATTGAGTGTACACGTTTGCGAGGCAATTCACGCGGACCTCGACCTCTTTGAGTCAGGTTCAACAACGCTCTTCGCACGCCTCTCTTGATTACCTGTGACTATAAAGCATCGGCGCGACAACGACAACGACGACGACGACGCGTTGTCACGATACACGCAGGGAGAGACGAGGAATTTCGCTTCGAAAAGATCGAGATCGAGGTTTTCCCTCTCGTTCTCTTTCTCCTTAATGATCTTCGCATTCCTCCTATATCCCATTAATATTCTCATTGTGGAATCCATGATATTGCTGTATTTCTTCTTCTTCTTTTGTTCAAAGACATTTTGCATTTCTGCTCAGAGCCCGATTCGTTCGTTGATTGGTTGAGGCCTTATATACGCGATTTCGCGGATTTTCGAAGGTACTTTTCTAGACGCGGTTAAAAAAAAATGACGCATATATTGACAACATTTTTTTGACAGATCATTTATGCACATGGTTAAGTATATGTAAAAAAAATCAGAAATATTAACAAATGGCGGAGATATAACATAATAAAGCAATGTATTTTTTTTGCGCGCGCGTTGATGGTGAAAGTTCTCGGTATCGATGTGGGTGTCTGAAAAAAAAATGGACATATTTATAATTGCATAATGAATGTATCTTCAGTGTGAACCAACAATATTATTTTTTTTAAATTATTATAATAAAAATTTGAAACTTAAAATTTTTTTACTCGATTTTCTGTCGGTATTTTATTTTTTATATTTTTTTGTGTCGTTGAAATTTTTGTTTCTGTGGTTCACACGATAGGTGATGATACTAAGAATATGTTGTAAAAATTTCAAAGCGATCTGAACCTTCGTTCAAGAGTTAGAACTTTCACGAGGTTCAAAAAAGTGAATCGTGGATAAACGGTTTTGAAGTTGGCGGTCGGGCGCGCCGCGCGGTATCTATTATAAATGCAATCTTACCTTATTTAATACAATTTTTGGAATTTTTCAATTCTGTAAAGCTTAAAATATTCCTAACCGTTCAGGCTAATGGAATCAAAAATTGAAAAAAATGAAAAATTTTGAAATCTTTCGCGTATATAAAGCCTTAAGGTATTCATTTCACGAATCCGAATATTTAGCAATTAAATGATTTTTATTCACAATTAAATAAAAATACATTCCAGTATACTGGTAAAATTTCCGGCTAAGTTATCGAACTTTTAACAAAAAATTACGACTTTAAAAATCGTTTGATTTATGCAGAACTTTATGGAGATGACATGCTGGATACATTTATGTCTAATAATTTCTATACTAAATAACTGATATAAATTACGCTAATCATGTAAGAATTCTGAAGATTCCACAACCATAATAAAAACAAGTGGTCACCGAATGTTTAAGGAACTATTCTACTGTGATGGCGCCAATAATAAGCTATTTTTTGATAATTTTTTTAAACTGTTGCATGTATCGGTACATACTTTTTTTTTGCTTAAAGAATAGAAAACATTTTTTTGTTGCATATAAATGTATATATTTATTTAACAATTTGTAATCGTGTAAAGGCACGAAAAAAGTATGTCGCTGGCGTTGATGATTTGCGCTCTCCAGGTAATCTGAAACAAAAAATTTAAAAAGATTCTTAATCTGCCCGTGCGGAACATTGGCACGGCATCCATAATAAAATTCGGGCCCTTCAAGGGATTATTTGTGGATTTCATAATAGGGTTTTCCGTAAAAGAACCAGACCGGGCCGTCTATTAGGGAATGGTAGGGTATGTAGGTTGACTGAAACTATGGACTAAGTACGGAGATCGAGTAAAGGCCTTCAAGGGGTGTAGTTGTAGATTCCCTAGTAGCGATTTCTCCAATACTACTAGACTTTGCTATTATAGAGGCAAATCAGTATAAATTGCTTGACTAAAAAATTTGTGGCGTAATAATTATCGAGATCGATTAAATATGATAATTAAACTATGCGTTTAGTAGACGAGCTGTGATGCCTTGAACCAACACGCATGCAGTGCGTTCATTGGAACAACGGAGGATCAAACGTGTCAGAACATGCGACAGAATTCTTCGAATGTATTGAAATAACAAATGTATTTTTCACAGTGCACGCACACGCATGTACGCTGTAATAATTTTTATGAGGCATCGTTGAGGCGATTTCAAAGGCTCCGGTTTTTTTGCCTTCAATGGCCCTCGATAGCAAAATGTGACCGGCCACTGATGGACCATGTGAGGCTTCCAGACCAGGTCCTTAATAAAGTTAGGGAAAATTAATATGGGCCCGATCAAAGCCCGAACTCAATTTCCGCATGGGTGTATGAGTGTCGCTATCACCCGAACTAGAATGATTAATAAAAAAAATCTACAGATATTACACAAAGTGCAACTATTTAATGGCATTGAAAATTTAGTAAGACTCTTCGGGTGATAAAAAAAGTACATACCAATAATATGAGTTGCTCTCTCTCACTCTCTCACTCACATTCTCACTATCCATCCATCCATCCAAACCAAACCAAACAAAACCTCAACAAACCAATCAAATCCAAACAAACAACCCCATACCCAAACAAACCTCAACAAACCCAAACAAATTTCAACAAACCCAAACAAACCTCAACCAACCCAAACAAACAAACCTCAACAAACCCAAACAAATTTCAACAAACCCAAACAAACCTCAACCAACCCAAATAAACCCAAACAAACAAACCTCAACCAACCCAAACAAACAAACCTCAACAAACCCAAACAAACCTCAACCAACCCAAACAAACAAACCTCAACAAACCCAAACAACCCAAAAAACATGAACAAACCCAAACAAATCCGGACAAACCTCAACAAACCCAAACGAACCTCAACAAACCCAAGCAAACCTCAACAAACCCAAGCAAACCTCAACAAACCCAAACAAACCTCAACAAAACCCAAACAAACCTCAACAATCCCAAACAAACCTCAACAAACCCAAACAAATGTCAACAAACCCAAGCAAACCTCGACGAACCTCAACAAACTGAAACCCACCAATATTGTAATGTACACACGAAAATTTAAACTTACAACTTGCAACCACAAATGACTACTCTACATGTAATGCAGCATTTTTCAACAAATCACAGGCATTTAGCATGTCGCAGCTCCCCCCACCCTGCTACAACACAGCGGCAGTGGAATGGGGGTAGCGTTAGGTTCGTGTGACATCTCGCTAAATCAGACCCCCTATACACCTTTAAAAGCATTTACAATACTAAAATTAATTTTTACTTATACTTTCGTCCGAATTATGACGGAAAAAAGAACGTATTTTTCGAACACTTTTACAAAAAACGACGCCATTCTGTTATTTCCCTATATAAAATAATCATTCTAGTTCGGATTTTAGTTAGATTTTTCATCCCGGTTCATCATTGGGTATAATGAATTATTGTAACTTATTTTTATAAAGCGCCACTGTAATCTACTAATGATTTAAAAGGGCCTTGGCTTATACGCTCACAAAATGCGGCCCTCCGAAAGGAACACCTTAAAGGGACGATTTTTTTTTTTGCGACAAACAAATTGAAAAGTCCAAGTCAGAGTTGACGAGGCCGTCGCAAAAATGTATGGTAGCGGAAGG